>JAAGAY010012774.1:5409-16981 GCA_011801015.1 Ardeotis arabs | reverse complement strand
AGGAGCACAAAGTACAAGGAAAGGAAGCTTTTCAGCACAAAATTGCCAGCAGTTTGGACAACCAAAGAGGTTTATCTGCTACTTCAGATAACTCTTTCAGTTTTGGATGCAAATAGTTAACAAACACAAGCTCTGGATCTTGTGTGAGTCTTTTGCAGAGCTCCCCAGAGGATGTGTAATCAGTCTGTCACAAAACAGTTGGATCAATAGTGATAAACGAGCCGATCCCTGGATTCATAACCCATGCCGGGCTGTGTTCAGCCTTCAGAGTGAAACCTGCTAACCTGACAGTCGAGGATTGACGCATTCACGTCAGTTGGGAGTCATCTCGTAGGCGAGCAGGGCTGCATTACACAGCAGCAGCTAAAGAACTGGTGCTCTACACTCATTATCTGCCACTCTTATTGGTATTCAGACTTAGCGGAAAGAATGAGACTCTTACCCATAATTTGGGGTTTTTTTTGGCTTAATAGTGCATAAGTAGACATGATCATATCTTAGACTAATTTTTGACCTATGTTGTATGTCTATGCGTAACAATCACGAATTCTACCTTTCTGAGGAAAATGCCAAAAATACCATTTCGAAGTTGAAAGAAAAGAAAAGGGGAAAAGGGAAAGGGGAAAAGGGAAAGAGAAAGAGGAAAAAGGGAAAAGGGAAAGGAGTAGTAATGGAATAGTGACTTTGTAAAAATGATAATTGCTCATGTATAACTTCTATAGGGGAAAAGGGAAAATTGCACTATGAACTTAAGAAAGAAACAGTGGTGCTTAGAAAGTACTGGCTTATTATATCTTCTCTAATGAAGTGAATGGCTTTTTATAAAAAGAAATATTATTTTGACCTGTACACATTCATTTCTACCATATAGTTTCACAGCAGCTATTAACAGAGCAAGAGAAACCTAAAAAAAAAAAAAAAAAAAAAAATAAACTATAAGGGAAAAAAATGATAGAGCACTGATCCTGTGGTTCATTAATGAGCTTCATTAAATAGGAACAGACTTGGAGGACCAGAGACATCAGACATTTCTCGTTCAGGAAACAACTCTGGGTTTTGTATATCAATGCCATTATTTTTCTACAAACTGGGGTTTTTTTTTGCAAGCACTTTCCTGTACAGTGTTTCTTTCCTTTCTGCTTATACTCAAAAGGAAATGAAAAGACCTGTAAGACATGTCTGTATGGTCTTTTTGCATTTGCCATCGTATTTCAATACCTGTGTGCTATTATAGAGGCAAAATACTTTGTACACAAGGGAATAATACATTGAATGGTAAACATTCCTTTCTGTGCTGGTGTTTATTTCCAAGCTTTGGGTTCCTCTTTTGATTGTCCCTTGCAAAAGGAATGAGGGAGGGTAATAATGATGTTATATGGAGCCCTGCCCCAAGTCCACGCTGGAGTCTGTGGACCAGGGACCATCTTGGAGAACAGCCACAGCCATCCACTCGTGTCCTGCCAGTTGGATAGACCTATGCTCCCCAGTTTCTGTCCAGCAGAGGAGTGCCCTGAGGTGCAAAACATACACGGGCAGATCTCAGAGGTGCCCTGTGCACTACTTGGAGGTGTCTGGTGATGGGCTGGTGCTGCCATCCACGCACCAGGGGCAACAGTGGCTGTGGGACAATAAAGGGAGTCAAACAGTTCATTTTGCAAATGTTTTTGAAGGATGAGCTGGGATGCTGGACCTGGTCTGCACTGCTAGCAGTGCTATTTAAAGAAATCTGAAAAAAAAAAACAACTTTTCTAAGTTTGAAAAAACAATATCAAATATACAAGAAAATTCAGGTAGAAGAAATTTGGGGTAAAAGGAAGCAAACGTGGGACCAGCTCCCAGGAGGGCAACCAAGTGACACAGACTGCAGTCAGAGTCTTACATCGCCTCTGCTCCCAAGGCTACAGGTAAGAAGTTGCATTTTTCTGTCCTCCGTTGTATGTTCCTCTTGCTTTGTCTCTGAAAATGCAGCAGACCTCTTAGTGCTGGCAGCTCCAGCCTTTTTCAGCTTCTATGTTTTTAACCTAAAAGGAGAGAGAATACCTTTCTTGTGCTGTCCAAAATACTGTCAGATGCAGAAATCAGAACATGCAGTATTTCAAAAGCTCGACTCTTAGTTTAAATGATCAGTATCTTAAAGGTGTCTTTTCTTTTCCATCATTTATCTTTAATAAATTATTACAAAGGCCTTAAACGTGGGCTGCTGTGGAATTAAGCCAACAGGGGTCTGTGCATAGCCCCTGAATCATATTTAACCTTCCAGCCCTGTGTAATGAAAGGGTCATTCTAACACTTTTGATGCTTAGGTCTAGTTATTCTATGAAAATCACAGCGCTCTTCTTCAGCCTCATTGTATGGCCTATCAGGACTAATTGCTCCAGAGACAGAGGCAATTGCTTCATCTCTTCAACCTCCCTTTCTGCCCCAATAATGGGCATTTCTTCCTCTATGGAAAAAAAATACATTTCGCTGAAGGCTGTTGGAAACGCACATCTCAAGGAGCTAGTCTTAAATCAGGACATTTGCTAGAAAACCTTCTCCTGCACAGCTATGTATTGAAAATTGTATTGGAAAATGGGGAGAGGCAGAAAAGACTGAGGAAGTCAGTCTGGCCTTGCACGACAGTTTTCCACTGAAGCAATTCCAGACCTGGTCTGTTGGCTCTTTCCAATATGAGTCCTCTTCCCAAACAGATGACTGAGGACTGACTTAGAGAAAGCATTTCTGCCAGGGGAACAGCCCTGAGGCGAGACAGTTGTCCCATCTACTAGGCAAAGACACAGAAATTCCAAGGAGTCATTAACAGTTGAAGCAGCTCAGCCTGCATGTGAAGTTCTCCCATCGCTTGAACCCTTCAAATCGAGAACTCTTCAAATCAAGTCTTTTTAAGAATTATGTTTGAGTTCATCCAGAAGTCGCTAACCTTAGTAGCTGTTGGTCATTTAGTGGGAAGGGGTGAGTCCTTTCACACTGAAAATTCCTGGAGGCAGCTCTCCAGCATGCACTGTGCAGGAGGAAGGAGACGATGGCCAAAAGTGGAGCCTGTCGGTCTCACTCCAGTATTTTCCAAGTATTTTTGCCAGTGTGGGATTAATCCAGGCAATCGGAGTTGTAGCCTTCCAGAAGCAGATTTAGTTGACAAGTTTCTGACCTCTCTTTGCAACAGTGAGATGAAGAATGCTAAGAAGTTATTTTTGGCCTTCACAGAAGAGTCTGAGTTTCCACTTCAAAGTTGGCTTAATTTTTCAGCTATTTTATTTTACCAAACATAAGGCACAGATTTTGAAAAATCAAAATGAGAAGAGAATACTGTTTTGACCTAACCCATATGCTTTTTATATTTTATTTCCTAGGAGGTTTTTGGTTGGTTTGTTCCAATAAGAAAAAAACAAACCTGTGAAATTTTCCTTGAAATGACTTCTGCCTCTCTCTATTTATAAACATTACTTCTGAAGTGTTTGGAGACATGATCTGTTGACTGTAAGTACTGGGAGATCTGATGTAGGTACCATTTTAAGATGAGGGAAGGTAGAAATAGATTTCTCCTTTGTAAGCTGATTCAGGTCCTTCAAGACAGTGGCTGGATATGGAGTGCAGAGGCCGAGGCCATGCACATCAGTCCGTTTCCACCAGGAAAATCTAAGTTCTGCTGGGAGCATAAGAGCCCAAATGGTTTCCACGTTACATCTTCTTGCAGGCTCGGGCACATGCCGCGCATTAATGTCCCTGCTCAATCTGAGCTGCCAGCAGCGATATCAGGCGGCAGCTACTTCAGCATTTGTTAGTAGCTGGTGTCTCCATCTCTGAGAAGACAACGTGAGGAGAAGAGCCAGAAGTCTGGAGCAATCTCTGAACACAAACTCCTTTGTATGCAGGGCAGAGAGCACAGGGAGAGGCAGGGTTCTGTGTATTTTCTCCTTTAAAATCATTACTTAGCTCCATTCATATGCTTATAATTTCTTCATCCTTCTTTAATCTGTGACTACATTTCAGATGAGCAATTAAATTAATCAGGTCTTTGCTGCATTGTCCTTTACTAATCCATCCTCACTGCCTTGCTGACCTTTCTCTTTGAAGCTGTTCCCTGCTTACTGCCTGCCTTCCCCCACTCTCGCGCAGAAGGGAGTATTTGCTGGGAAATGCTTTAATTGCTCCCGCTCACGGTAGCAGGGAAGCGGGGACGGCTCCCTGCAAACTGATTGGCAAGAACAAACGTGTCCAGGTTAGCCCCTGTGACTGGCAAATACCGGTGGGGGCTTATTTGCTCCCATGCCTCTGTAATCCCCTCACAGCAAGCGTGATGTGAGGATGCAAGCAGGTACCAGATGCTGCCAGGGGCTGGAGCTCTGGCCTCATGCATGGCTTGGGCTCTCCAGATGATACTGTCTCAACTGCAGGTATTGGGTTTGAGCAGCCTTTTGGAGCAGGGTGTTGGGGAGCACTCAACTGTGCCCTTGCCCCGGAGGTTGGCACCTTGCCAGCGCTTAGCTAGAGCAAACACGTACCCGCTGGTGGCAACCTAAGCCCCGCTTGAGAAAATGCAGTCACAGAAAAAATGCTCCCGTGCTAGCTGAACCAGCAAATAACTGAGCTCTGAAATAATAAACCACGTGTGGCGTGGGCCAGGCCACTGGAAGGAGGTGTAGTTCAGCAGCTGCCACGGAGGTTTGCTTCCTGGCAGCAGTGGGGAATGACATGGTCAGTCTAGGCCTTGGCTTGCGAGAGCAGGAGCCGGTGGCCTTTCTTCCCCTCTGCGCTGGGGCTCAGCTGCTGGAAGCCTTTGCTGTTTTGCTCTCTCCTTCACTGCTCCCTTCCAGGGGATCCCTGAGTATACTGGGTCTCTTCGCATCCAGGTGTCTTCGGGGACAGTTCACCCAGACCGGCAGCACGGATGATCTAAGGAAACCCCAGCCAAGGGCATTGCAGCAGGCTGCTCTGCTGTCTCTCGCTTGCACTGCTGTCCCCACCCAGATGGGGCAAATGGAGAGATGCTGCCTTTCAGATATATATACATATATATATATATATTTTTTTTTAGAGCTATTCCTAAATTCTGCTGACCAAATCGCATGACGTGGGGTGTCTTCAAGTCCTTCCAACAGCTCTTGTCAACGCCTACAGCTTCACCCCGCTCTATGTGGAAAAGGCCGCGGGTGTGCCTTGTGCGGGTGCGTAGCTCACCTGGAATAACCTGAGATGCACGCCTGCCCCGGGACAGCCTGCCTGCCTTAGGTGCCCGGGATAATCTGATAATACCCTCCTCTTCATCAGCTTTCCCCCACTTTGTGCAAGTGGTACGTGAAGCTTTCCAGATATGACTTGCATTCAGACTTCACTAACGGCATTTTCCCATTTGATCATTCCTAATGGCCTGGGCCTTTCAACGGCTTAAATGTACAGAAGTATTTAACTTGGGAGTAGCAGAAGCTTTAGACGGCAGGTAGGTCCTGGGCTGTTTGCCTTGGCCAAAGAACTGGCATCTCCAGCAGGTAAAAATAGCACAAATGTAAAACCTGACAACTTTTGCAGCCAGAAGAGAAATGGGGTTTTGCTTCTCAGAGACCATAGACACAGTTTTCCGAATTTTCCCTTAGAGCAGCTACCTAACTTCTGCCTGATTTGAGCTACCACTCCACCACAACCACCGGCAGCCTGGTTTTGTCAGGCATCTCATTCCTCTATTTATCAGCAAGTTTCAATCCTGTGCAACGGGAAGAAAAAGGCTATTTTCTTTTTCCCTGATAGAAAGAGAATAGACAATAAAGCAGCTTTAAAAAAAAAAAATAGAAGGACTTTTCCACCTGTGGGATGGCAAATGCATGATTAATGTGAGGGACCGAATGTCTGCAATGCTTCTAGGGCCGTTGCAAGCAAAGGGCAGGATTGCTTCGCTCCCGGGAGTTCACCTCCTGCCTTGGCTGCTGACACTTGCCTCTCTGCGAGTTACCCCAGACAGGTTTGGGTTTTCTCATCTTCGGGAACGGTCCTGAAAAGTAAAAGGAGCACGGACAGAGTGTGAATTTACAGCATAAAGCAAATAATTCTGCTGGATCACAAGAGAGCTCACGGGAGTGAGAGGGGGAGAGTAGAAAATTACTTGTTGCTATAGCGCAAGGAGGTCTTGCGCAAATTGCCAGAGCCCCACTTGATTGCTTTGTTTAGCCTCAAATTGAGAAGCATTAAGGAACTGCATGAACCAGGGCCATCTACCACCCACCTCTCCTCAAAGCAAGAGGCGAGGTAGAGCTGCGCCTGCAGTATCTTGAGCTTGACAGCAAAGAAACCCAGTTCTGGGCAAAAGCTGCAGCACTGTCGTTTTGGGAAGGGAGTAACAGCCTGCAAGGATGAGGAGGGGGCTGGAAAGAGGAGCAGGAGGGAGGAAAGTGGGGCAGCAGCCGGGATGTGCTCGGCACCTGGCACCAGAAACTGGGGAGCTCCGAGGTCCCTCCAGCACCCCAGGGGTGCTCAGCCTGCCTGGTTACAGAGGAGAAGGGCCCTTTTATTGGGGAGGGATAAGCTTTACGTATCCACTTGGCTCCGTGTTTCATAGCAGGTGCTCCTCTCCATGGAGTGGGACTAGGCTGCAAGTTTTTATTGGTGTGGACTCCAACTCCCAAATGCTATTTACAGGGAAATTGAAGACTGCCTTCAAAATTAACAATAGATGGCTATAAATCTTACTCAGTTACCTAGCAACTAACACAATAAAATCCTGAGGTTAAAAGGAGAAGGGTTATTTGGAGATACCTTGGGGAGCACATAATGGCCATTTGCATTCCTGGGTGGGAGGACAAAAAAAAAATTCTTGGGATATTTGCAAATTACTGTACTGATGAAGGAAGAAAAGATGAAATTACTCAGTGTGGCTTTAATCAAAATACCTCACAACTGACAAATTAACAAAAAAAATAATAGTCAAATGGCTGTGAAAAAGAGCACTTGGAAAATATATGGTGGTCTGCAGAATTGACGGAAGGGTTTTGTTAAGTTGCTAAGCCCACTTTGTTACTGTTTCTGACATCTGAAATGTGTGTACTGTGGACTAACAGTGTAATAAACGTTCAAAGTGCATTTCACCAGTGTGTGCCTGATGGAATATGCCCTAGAAAAACCTACGCAGTGCAAAAAAAAATTTAAAACTGAAGTAACATAGCATGATTCATCCCGGCCTGGGTTCCTGTTATGCACAGCACAGATTGAAATTCCATATCCCCACCTCAAACTGGGGTTTATGCACAGTCTTCTCTGCCTGCAGTAATCGCAAATCTCGAAGCCGGGAGGAGCGGAAACACTGAATTGCTTCCCTCCTAAAAGACCCTCATGAGGGCACGTTTACCCAGGAAGGAGGAGGCTCGGCTCTTGGAAGAACTATGCAGGAAAGAGACGCCTGGTCTCTAGCACACTCCTTCAGCAGCTGTGGCACTCAGAGGCATTTTTTAAGCCCTCCTTTTTTGGTTGAAAGGCTTCAGACAATAACTACCTAATAACAGTCAGACACTTACTACCTTCAGGGTACTGGATGGCAACAGGATTGGTGTTGAGTTGTAATTCACCTGTGCAGGCTGCTGGAAGGAGGAACTGTGAGGGGAATGACTTGGTCCATAACAGCCAAATTCACATTGACGTAGCTGAGAGGAGAAGCGCGTGGGTCCAGCTGACAAAATGAGAGCTGCTTTCTGCCTTACTCCAGTGTTTTCTGTTGGCGGTACCGCTGCCTCAGTGCTGACAGTCAAGGCTGGATTGTAGGAGGCACAGGGATTGTCAGAGCTGATGGAAGGATGCTAAGAGCTTTCTGCAGGTATTTTGGGGGTGATTTCCTAACACAAAGCAAGATTTGCAGGGTTGGAGAAGAGCTGGGGGCACTTCCCTGGAAAAAATAGCAAATTTTCCTGGCTCTGTACACAGCAGTGCTGTGTCTGCCAGCCAACTCTCATCCAGAAATGCTGGGCCAGAGATGGAGGCGCAGACTCCATGGTCTTTAGTGGCACATGTCGTCCCCACATTTCCCACTCCCTGGTTGCAGCTGCTGCTGTGGGACCTGCAGCTCCTCTTCCCGGCTGGTAAGAGCTGCATGCTGGGCTTGGACACAGTGACTTCACTCCTGCTATTTGCTCAGGCTGGTGTCCCAAAGTGGATGGAGGTCACCGGGTGAGGAGAGCCCTAACAGCACCTCCTCTCCCCCACGCGCAGTGGCAGGGCATAGCACGAGGTGAGACTCGGCAGAGCTTGGACGTTGGGCACATACCCTGGGATCAGGCAAGCAGAACAGCTCTGCAGCAACACGGGTTTCTTTTTTCCACCTTCTGCTGCTAGAAACTGAATTTGCTTGAAGCAGCACATTTATCTGACCAGGAGGCAGAGCACAATGTGCGCATTGGACTACCATGCTCTGCAGGGCTTGTGACCAGACCTGCTGAGCCATGAGGACCAGCGCAGCCTGGGTAACACAGGAGCTGCATTTTACCTTTCCCCAAGTTCTCTGATTTTTATTGTAACTATTTCTGCAGTATCAGGTACAACAGGGAGCAGGAAAAGAACAGCATCCCTGTCATTTCCCTCCCCTCAGCCTCTCGTAACTTCAGCAGGGAAAGCAGTCCACCTCACAGTGCACAAATGGAGCAAACTGGGTTTTAAACTGGTTTAGTCATGAGAAGGGCTGGAAGAAGTGTCATCTCTAGGCAGGCTTGGTTGAAACAGAAATGGGAGGGGAAGATGACATACAGAACAATTTAAGTGACAGCAGAAACAATAATTTGTCAGACAAAATGTCTGGCATATATTATCCCTGTGTCTCTCCCTGAGCCTATTTGACAGCAGTATCTGACACCCCCCACCTCCAAGCTGAGTCTGTCTCCTCTCAAGAGGAAGATCTACATGTTTAAAAAACAAACAAACAAAAAAAAAAAACCAAACCCCCTTTTTAAAGTACCTCTCATGGTAGCGCAGGTAGGGCTGGAGCTGTGTTGCTGTCCCCTGCCCACCCAGCCACACCAGGATGTGTGCATCATCCCCTCTGAACATGGTGAGAACAAGGGAGTGGGAGTTTATTTCCTGAGAGATCTTTACTCTTGGCAGCTTTTCTGGGGGAGGAAAGAGAAGAGGAGCATTCAGATCAGTGAGATAATGTCTCCCCTCCCTTTCCCAAATACATCCCAGAGATGATGTTCTGGCCTGGCTGTTTGTTTATGTAAATGCAGCATCTAAGCATCTCTAAAATGTGGATCGAGTCCTCCTGACTAGCCCCTCATTTGTCCTGGATGTCTTGGGCCACAGGGAAACTGCTGTCCCCATGAGATATTTAGATGCCTGAAGTCACTAAGGACCCGACTCTGTTGGAGTCTTGGGTACCTGAATATTTTCATGGCTCTGGGTGTACGTGATTTCCCCAGATCCCCCTCCAGGCACACCAGGGCAGAAGCAGTGAGCACACCTCTTAGCTGCATCTTCTGCACTCTAAGGCTGAGCCCTCATCTTCCCTCTCCTTTCGAACACGCTGGTGCAGATCTGGATGCTCAGAGCCTTCCCTGCCCTTTGCCTGCGTATTTAGGAGTCACCCACCAGCATCTGCAGTATCTGCTGAAACGGGGCTGGAGGACACAAGCCATTTAGGGTAGCAGGCAAGTTTGGTGGCCCCATGGACAGCCTGGGACAGAGGGAGGGGACCAACCTGCCTGGTTTTAAGAGGCGATTTAGGACCTGCCACTTCAGCAGAAGGCTGGAGCCGTGATTCAGCACGGCCACACCTCCAAGGAATTTACCCTCTAACTTTGACTTACTTTTGCTGTTTTAAACTTATAGCAGATGTCCTCACCAGCCCTATTATTGAGGGCACACAGCACCTCTTGCAACAGCAAAGCAATTAAAAAGGATTTGCAGGTCACCTTTAAAGCATTTCCCACAGCACGTTGAATCTTGTTATAAGTCCTGTATCCAATAATGCTTTTATTTTGGCGGTTTTAATTGGAGTTTTAAATATTCTGAATCTTATGCAAGACACCAGAAGTGCTGGAGATTTTCAGGCCCTCACTTGCACGATGCTCATTCCCTGAAATCCCATTGACCTTCAGCAGAGATGACAGTAACTCAGCACCCCTGATATTTCTGTATCTGACATTAGACCCCGCTTATAGGTAGGGATGTTTTAATATGAGGCCAAACACCAGTTGGCAACCAGTTGCCCACCATGTGATGAAACGTGTGTATTTGAAGAGATTGTCTCCTCCCATGAGACTTTATAACATATTCATGTACCACTGTATGAGCTGGAAACAGAGAAGGAAAATGACGAAGAAATTTAGAAGGGAGTAATGGATGGAAGCCGGGTTTTGGAACGGTAAAAATAGCAACCACAGAAAAACAGAGCATGGATGGATGTCGGTATTTTCCCACTGACATGAAGAAAGCCTGTGAAAAATACAATTTTCTCTGTGATAAAATTCCCTGTTTGTTTGGTTTTTTGGGTTTGTTGTGTTTGGTTGGTTGGTTGAGTTTTTTTAAAGAAAGCCCTACATTTACAGGGGGAAAGTGTGAAAATCTCCCTGGAACTTTTTCCCTGAGACTCTTCAAAAGCAACCCCACAGCTCCCAGCCTCATTTCAGTCTCCTAGAGAGGAAGGTACAAGTGAAAAATTGACAAAAATGAGAACTGATTAAATGAAAAAGAAAATTATCAAAGCGTTACGGTTTTAACCAGCTGTGAGGCAGCAAGCCAAAGGAACAAAGAGGCAGAGAAGGAGGGGAAGGAGATGACAGGATCTGCGAACAACTGCAACCACGGGGTGAAGCTGTGAAATGCTAATGGCGAAGCTGCTCCATCCCCACTGGGGACGTGTTGCCGAGGACCCCTGTGCTCCACGAAGCGTGTTTGCTGCTCCCTCTTCTCCCCATGTTTCATTTTGCTCTGCCTTGCGCCAGATGTGCTGTTTGATTGCGAACCCTCAGGGGTACGGGCCAGCTGTTGGCTGTGGGGATCCCTTTGTAGCACATCGTGGAAATGGCAAGAGGAGGCTGATGTGTGGGTGCCCCACAGCTCCCAGCCCCATGACACACTGGTAGCTCTGGGAGGACCATGAGCTGTGGGGCTGTAACAGGTGTTTTGCGTCCCCGCCCGGCATCTCAGGCTGCAAATATATTTCACATGACTGTGTCTCTCCTGCACCCCACTCACGTTTGTGGACTGAATCTGCCCTCCACAACGATGGGAACAGAAGCCCAGCGGGAACCCAGGCTGTTTGCTCCCTGCCTTTGCCTATGCCGGTAAAACCCCCCCGCAGCGTGCAGGCTGCAATGCGCTCAGAGCTGTGACTTCAGTGCCTTCCCCTTCAGCACGATCCCATGCCTGCTCCCCTGGAGCTCAGGTTTTTTATTAACATCCGTGCTCTGGGGCGTAACGAGCACTGCTGAGCAGAGCTGGCCCGAGTGCGGCGGGACAACAGCCAGCGCCGGGAAGGGCCCGGGGAGGGTCGTTAACTCTGAAGCGGAGTGATGACTGCAGGCTCTCCGGTGCAGCGGGGCGAGCCGGGGCGGGGCGGGGCTGGGGGGGAGCCGAGCCCTCCCGGGGCGGTGCCTGCCGGGCC
>JAAGAY010012772.1:55432-113262 GCA_011801015.1 Ardeotis arabs | reverse complement strand
AAGGGGGAAAAAAACTTTTTTTTTTTTTAACTTTTAGATTACAGATATGGATCTACTTTATGGCAACTGGTCAGGTAATGCAACTATTACTTTTTTTTATTATGCTATTCAAACTTTCATTTTAATATTTTCCTTTAATTATGCAACAAATTTGGAAATCCAGGTAATTTAAAATATATATTTCAGTTCATCTTAACATGGTATAAAATCAAAACAACAAAAAAAACCTAATAAGTATACATTGCAACAGCCACATCTGTTCTCCATAAAGTATTGTAGAAGGAGCAGAGAACGATTACAAGAATTACAAGAACCATAGCAAAGCTCTTCTGAGTAGAGGAAGTGAAAACTGGAAAAAGACTAGTTCAGAAGAGAAAATATAAAAGGGAAAAAATCCACCATGCTTTTGCAAAAAATCAAAGCTAACAAATGAAATAATCTTCTGTAATTCAGTGTGAAGCTCGTAGCTACTGGAAATCAGTATTTTTTAAATTTCTTTTAATTGTAAGTATTTATCTGGATACATATGGTTTATAATCCAGGTTATGAACTAATAATAGAAGAGTTGCAAGAGCTACTAAGCTTAGTCAAGTTAAAGGTTTTGACAAAGAGTTTAAACAAAATTTTTGGTCAGTTGAAAAGAGTTACAGAAGAGTCGATTAATTCCTAGTTGGCTACTACAGGAGTCAACTTCTAAAGCCTTTTTTGTCAAGCAGGATATTGAACTAGGTAGACCTGATTTGATCCAGTTTGGTAATTCCTAGATTTTTTTTTTTTTTTTTTAAGCGTTGTGCAAAACTTTTAAGTCAAGCTACAGTCGCAGATCTTATATGTATTAACAGAAAACTGAACAGTCTTTTTAACCTCTGTCCTGGCTTTCTTTTTAACGACTTACAGATGTATGCCTCCAGAAATAGGAAAAGCTTAAGTTAGCAGCTGAACAAAACTTGTCAGTTGTGACTACAGACATGTTTAGTGCCCTTGTTTACTGGGAGTCGGGAGTGCTTGGAGAAACATTTAAGACAGGTGCAGTGGCTTGGGAGAAGAGAGTGGTTCTGGGTTTTCCAGTTCTGTTACAGTAGAGCAAGATAACTGCTTTCAGGACAGCAAACTGAGAGTTTTCCCTCCAGTAGCACTCTTAAAGTTCCCTTCTGCATTATCAGCTATCAACTATAAATTCAAAGAGACTGACTACATGAAATTAATTCATGCTACTGTGATTACAAAGAATGTAAGACTCTAGGATATAGTTCTGACAGTAATGTGAACTAAAGTTTATGACTGCTGAATTTAACCTTATGACATACGGTTAACATTATTAATACAAATTTATCTAGTATGAAAAGGGCTTCGATCCTCTGACTACTGAAATACTGAAAGAATCAAATCAAAATAATTAATTCTTCCATGACTTGTCTCAAGCTTTGTACTTAGATTAGCTAATTGTCTGTTAATAATCTCCCTTTGGGAGGTAATGCATTAGGACTGTAAGTCTCAAATATTCACAGCCTGGTTCTGTGAATGAAGTCCTGTAATAAGTACATTTATTAAGCCTGAGTTTGACCTAGAGGCAAACTTAGTACGCCAGGAAACACGACAGAAACAATCCAAGAGGACAATGAAATATTTTTGCACTCTATGTAAGTACTGGCATAGAGAATAACTAAAAGAAAGCTTACTATCAATGTCAATGTCAAGTCAGAATTTATCATTTTATTATGTATGTAAAATTCACCACTCTCTTGAGAGATAAACCTCTCTGCAGACAGAAAAAAATGTACTGGTGGAGGGGAGCACATTGAACCCTTCACTGTCTAACCCCTGCTGTCTACTTGTGAGGAGAAATGGGCTATCATTGCCAGAATTTCAGTTGTGCTGAAAAATTAATACACTGAGCAAACGGCTATCAAAATATCTTGAAATGCACCCTTTCTTTTTTCTTAAGGCAATAATAATAACCATCTCAGTGTCTGGAAAATATGTTTTATTGTCATGTCTGGCTTTCCAGCTGGCATGTTGCAGTTACTATTGAGGATCACTTAGTGACCGGTTTTCTCTACAACACCGCCGCTTGCGTATCAAAAAAGCCCTTCCCCTGTAAGTCAAAGATAAGCAAAGTTTTGATGCAGTCATTGAGTGCACCAGGCAGTCCTGAGCCTGTGGTGGCTAAGGAGAAGTGTTTGGCAACTGTGGTGTAATTAGGTGGAGATGGAGAGAAAGAGAAAGGAAATGGATGTTCTAGCATTGAGGACAATTATCAGATGCTTATACCATGTAACTTCCTTCTGACTTATTTAATTTCCTAATGTTTTCTTTATAAAATTACATTATTGGAGTGATGCCTCCTCTTGTGATTTCCTGAAGTATGCCTGTGTTTGCTTATGAAAGAGTTTCTCAGCATTTCTCTGTATGTTTTAGCTTGAAGGTTTTGTAGGTTTTCGTGTGTAAAATCCCAGCTGACAAAAAAAGACACGTCATGGGTAGGAAAACACCAAAATAGAGATGGCAAATTTGAGAAACTCTTGCACAGTTCTACCTGAAAGGTTCACTCCACCGCAACTAACTAGTGAACGTCTCAGCTCCTGTCAGTGAGGAGGGATGTTCCTTTTTTGCCCTTTTTCCTCTGGCCAAAATAAGTGTCAGCTTTTGAATGTATAACGCGTGCTCACCTCTGCCTCCTCTGGAAGAGAAGAAAGCAACAAAATGAATATGTGGAACGCACCTAAAAAGAAGGTAGCTCATGGCAATTCAGCAAAATCAAGCGTGACTGTGGGATAAATTAATTTTGATGATGTTAACATTCAAAATACTGCAGCTGAAATGCACAGTTTAATAGAAATTACCAGGAGCAGGACATCGATGTTCTGCAATTCCTGGTTAAAACTCTGTCTTCCAGGTTGTATCACACATGCCATAAAGATGGTACTTGGCTTGCTGTTTTATTGCACTGATTTCGCTTGTTTTAAGGCACGACCAGTAAATATTACTTCTTTTTTTTTCTCCCAGATGAGTTGCTTCTGTTCAGCATAGCTGTGTCGGTGCTGCAACAGCAAAGCTGGGTAGCCTAAGAGCCTGGCATTTCAAAACATGTATGTATTTCTGTCCTCTAAAGTTAAACTGATGTGACAGAATAAGTTCTGTCCTCAGTTACACTATGCAGTTCCTTATTTTGGATTAGCTAAGTTTCTCTGACCAACAATGAACTACATTATTTCTATGGTTTCATATCTTCTGTTGTGTAACTTCAGTGGCAATTCACAAGGCTGAACTGACCGATTGCTCCTGCGCTTGGTTTTATGCTTTTTGTAGCCGGTGACGTAAATGAAGTGGTTCACTGCGGTGATGTGACAAAGTCCCACGATTCCAACATAAGCCACAGCTATAGGAAAAGCAGACTAAGCACACACTCTAAACATTTCACCTACTTTTTAAGATCCAGTATGGCCAGCTACAAGGAAGCGAGACTGCTCTGAAATAACTTTTGCATTTTCATAATTGTTCTGTCCTTATGCCAGTAGTTTTGTGTTTGAAAATTTTTAAAAATTTAAAAAATCAAGTAGCTAAGGGATCATGTTTCTAATGCAACTTACAATACTGAGAATCGGAAAATGCGTGTGTTGTGGCATCTGTGCCAGTTGTGCTGTGTGGCATCGTGTGGACATCAGCCTGCTGGTTCTGGAATGATCTGAGTCTCCTCAGGCAACACAGTCTCTATTTGTCGTGTGTGGAGAGCATAGGAAAGAAATTGCTTTGTCCCACTGAGATCTTTTGCTTTCTAGCTGAAAACACTCATCAGATCAGGAGTTTCCTAACCATAAATATATCAGTTCTCCTAAATGATGGTCTTATTATTTAAAACTCAGACAGCACTATGATATGTGCTTAGCTTTGTATATGAAACACTGGGAAAGCCGTACGCACAAGCCAGCAGTCAACACCTCTAGTTTTCCTGGGTGCTTTTACTATTTGTGTGTCTTTTCCTCACTTGTTGAGAGCCACTGAACGGCGTCCTGTTTTTTAACTGCCTTATAAGCAACAGCCTAATCAAAATTAGTACTTTTGTTTGGTGTTCTTGTTTACATTACATTGAGAGAGTTACATACTAAACGTTTAGAAAATAAAATAACAGTATTTCAACTTCATGCATAAGCATCTCCAAACTGTACTTTTCTTGGGGGTGTATGGCATTCTGGTTTTTATCTAAGTTTAGAAATCTTCCCTGAAAAGAAATCTGTCTCTGAATCATACGCACAGGCAATCTGTACATTCCTAGCTAGCTGGTAGTTCTGTTTGAGTGGCAATGCAGAGCCCTCGGCCAATGCTCATGGACTTCTTTTTCCTCTGAGAACTTGCACAGAGGAGGACATCAGTTGTTGTCTCATTCCCCAGTGCCTCTGTACCACCTCTGGCTGCAAGTGGCTATGCACAAATAACATAAAAAAGGAATTTCAATCATTCTGAAGATATATGCAATCCATTTTATTCAAATTTCACAGACGCAGTTGATGGCTTTATTTTAGAGGTGCAAATGGAGGTAGAATTACAATGATCCTTCTGTTGGCAGAACTGTGGTGTTACTCCTGTGGCTCCATACAAACTCATTGTACAGCAGGATTGTAGAAAGATTTTTTAATTTTTTTTTTTTTTTTTTTGAAAGATACAATAAGGACATAGCTTCTAGAAGTAAACTGAATTCTATCTGTGCCCTCTAATTTTTTCTTTAGAAAAAGTATGTGCAAAATCTTATTACTTATAGTACTTCATAAAACAGCATCAAAAGCAATAAGGAAAATGTGAAATGCATAATATGATGTTTTGCCATAATAAAAAACAAAAGCATTTTACTATTTAAATTGCAATTTTCATATAATTTGATCTGATTTAATGGCATTTTTTTGTGCTTGCTTCTCTGTCATTTATCCAGTGAAGTGAATGCAAAATGCTATTTGAAAGCTGCCAAACACCTAAGTATCTCTTTACCATTATCTAATCAAAATGACTCTAATCACAGGCACAGTTACTTGAAAAAGGCTGTTTGGGAGGGAGAATGATTGGTTTAGGGCTTTTGAAGACAATGCACTTAATTCAAGTCTTCTAGTCTCTTAAGGATTATGAGCAAGTAGAAGTTGTTCTTACTCACACAAATTCTGAAGTACTTTGAGCAAATTTGCTCACCAAGTATAAATAAATGGGATGTGTTAACACTGCAGCATTAACAGCACAGCAAAGTGCAGGGAAATCTTATAAAACTGTTCAGTTCTCCCTCAATTTATTGTCCACAAATACTTCAGCAAAGCCTTTGTCTAAGCTTAGTTTCTTGCTATATACTATGAGATAATAGTGGCCAATTATTAAAAAAAAAAAACAAACAACCTAAATCAGTAACCACTGTATGTCCCCAAAGTCACAAATACAATAAAGATAGTACGTAGTTTTTGGATGGAAACTTGTCCATCTGTTCTTTGAGGACCAAGTCTTGCCTTCCTCTAGGAGCTTCGCTCTAGATTTCAGCAATATCAAATACGGCTTCTTTTGTAAAGCCAGCTGCAGGTGTAATAGAAGGAAAGCTTTATTTTTTTCCTACTTCTGGAAAGGTTGGGGATTTTTTTAATATAAAAAAAAAAACATGCTAGAGATAAGATCCATAGGTGACAAAGATTAAAAGAGATCGAGTTGAAAACTGCCTGCATACTACTGTAACTGCTGCTATGAACTGTCCTACTGTCACACAATATCATATAATCGAGTGATTTAAGGTTTGGTTTTGTTTACAGTCTCAGATAATGCAGAAAGTCTCTATCAAACTAACTTCTATTTTAACAAATCCTAACTTCTTGCATGCCAAACTCTCAAACTGGAAAACGCTAATTCTTTCTCTTCCATTTTATTTTGCATTTCTGTATTTTTGGGAATCCATTAAATACTCAAGCAGCAAAATGCCTACCAAATCTTTTTGTGGTATCTTAGAGTTAACGCAAGAATGTTTTTTTTCCTAAGCTTCCCCAACATGATTTTTGGATTTAAATAATATAAAACATTGTGTGATATTGAACCAAATTAAAGCTCTCAATATTTTATCAACTAGAGCTGCCTTAATATCTGTTTCTGTAGCAGTTCTGCATATGGAAGGAAAATCTGTATTAACCTGTCAACTGGAATTTGATTTTGCATTCATTCTGCAACATCTTGATTGCCAGCCAAACTTGCAGATTAACAGTAACCACACTTGCTCTTCCACAATAAGGTTGGGAAAAAAACCTGCAGTTTATGTGGAATAAAGAATTTTTTCCTAACGTACTGTAAGCAGCCTTCAATAGCCGTATTCAGATTTTTTTTTTCTGGACTCATTCTAAATATTCTTGTGAAGGAAATATTATATTTATTTGCATCAGGTTTCTATTATTCACCCCCTTTTTGGTGACCATGGAGGACAGCAGATGCCCACAGTATTGGCAACTGCTTCCTTAAGGTACTAGCTTTAACTGAAAAATTCATAACATTTACAGTTTCAGCTGATTTAAACCACAACAAATAACAGTTGTTGTTTCTTTGATGATTTGAACATGTTCCATGGCGGTTAATCCTTTAATCATCCTCCTAAAATTAACAAGAACTTAGAAATAAAAAGACTTAAAAATAATCTAGCCAACTTTTCTCTGGTAGTGGAAAAACTGCTTATTTTTGTTCCTTTGTCAACTTGGGGGCCTAAGTGACACAATTTGGGATATTCCAGCGCTAAATGCACAGCATGAATAGGAGGTGCTCAACTTGCACTGGTGCAGGGTCGCGGAAGGAGAGTTAGGGCAGTGCAAGCGTGGGTGCGTGACCCACAAAAGCAGGCACAGCACAGGTCAGAGAAAGAACCTTGCAATAGTTCATAAAAAGAGTGTGATGGGGAATAGAGCTTACCAGATTGATTTAGCATGCTCATGAGCATCGGGATTCCTGGAATACGGTTTTCCAAGTCTTCTTTTCAGCAGTTACTGTGGATCCTGATGTAGCTGTCTGTTTCCTTTCAGACAATAAATGAAGATGAGAGAGGGGACTGGAAAAAAAAAAAAAAAAGAGTAGAAGGATGAAGCTGGAGAGACAAAAAATCAGATGGTACAAGCATCAGGAAAAGCAAATAAAAGCCAAGTACATGAGAGGAGTGCTCTGAGCGATGTTACCTATCTCATAAACAGCTTACTAACATATTTAAAACGACTGAAAATCTCAGCTGAAGTTTATATAAAGTACAAGGTGCTATCAGCAGACATAAAAAAATGAAGCCGCTTTCATGTCTGTGAAGCATTTTGATAGCCACTCTATCTGTAAGGTACCATCACTCTTCACTTTACCCTGTTCTGGTGATTTTTGTGAATCCCTGCTGCTGTGACCATTTTCAGTGTGAGATTCGAAAAGCCTAAGTGCTGTAGGATGGGGAAGAGTTTCTTTCTAATTCTTGCAACAAACCAACCAAAAAAGAGCATTTGAATTTTTTTTTGCTGAAATTTTTCATCTTCTCCTTGAGACTAGCACGCCTCCAAGAATCTTTAGTAGCTTATTAATAGGATATGTACTTCTTGAAGAACACAATGAAGAACCCTCCCTTCTCCAAGCCAACAACACTGAGCTGAAAATACATGTGATTTGCCAGGCAGGCTTCCTCTTACCAGATCAGAAATCATAGAATGGTTTGGGTTGGAAGGGACCTTTAAAGGCCATCCAGTCCAACCCCCCTGCAAGGAGCAGGGACATCCCCGACTAGATCAGGTTGCTCAGAGCCCCGTCCAGCCTGGCCTTGAATGTTTCCAGGGATGGGGCATCCACCACCTCTCTGGGCAACCTGTGCCAGTGTTCTACCACCCTTCTTCCCTTATATCTAGTCTGAATCTGCTTCCTGCTTTTAAAACCATTACCCCTTGTCCTGTCACAACAGGCCCTGCTGAAGAGTTTCTCCCTGTCTTTCCCGTAGGCCCCCTTTAGGTACTGGAAGACCACTATAAGGTCTCCCTGGAGTCTCCTCTTCTCCAGGCTGAACAGCCCCAACTCTCTCAGCGTGTGCTCACAGGCGAGCTGCTCCAGCCCTCTGATCATCTTCGTGGCCTCCTCTGGCCCCCCTTCTGATGTTGGGGGCTCCAGAGCTGGATGCAGTGCTGCAGGTGGGGTCTCATGAGAGCAGAGGGGGAGAATCCCCTCCCTCGACCTGCTGCCCACGCTCCTCTTGATGCAGCTCAGGATGTGGTTGGCCTTCTGGGCTGCAAGCACACGTTGTCGGCTCACATTGAGCTTTTTGTCCACCAGCACCCCCAAGTCCTTCTCCTCAGGGCTGCTCTCGATCCATTCTCTGCCCAGCCTGTATTTGTGCTTGGGATTGCGCACAGCCTGCGTGCAGACCCCAGACCTATTCAGATCTCCATCGGTTGACACTGCATTGAGCGGGACATTTTCCATGGATCGAGGAGGTACAGGAAGAAGGAAGGAACAAGGGCTGACACCAGCCCACAATGTTAACCAACAAGCATTTTCAGTTCTCTCGATAAGCTGATAACAGCTTATTTTGGCCATTTGCTGTAATCAGAGGGGTCTTTTCTGATTGAAATGGTAGATATTCCTCTAATGATAAATGAGAGTCTTGCTATGACTATACAGAAGAGAAATTTTTTTTTTTTCCCCTTAAAACTAGTTGCTAGAAACTACATACAAAGACATGCCAAATGAATGTTATTAAGCTTGCAACATCAAACCCTTAAGCATTAGAGGATTCATTTACGATTGCCTTAATAACTATTCTTCTGCCCACGCTGTACATGCTTTATGATACAGCCTGCTCGCTCCTCCTCTCCCACCCGGCTGTAACCAGCGCGTGGGCAGCCATAAATGAGCCACCGCTTTTCTTTTGAAATGTGCTCGGCATCAGGATAATTCTTCGGGCCTTTCATGTTGTAATTTTGCTTACAACATTACCAGGTGTCAGAACGCTTACAACCTTTACAAAGATTGGAAACTCCTTCTCGTGTCTTCGTATGGAGCTGTCAGCCTTGGAGCTCTGTGCTGGTTCCAAGTGTCCTCTCATCTCCTCCTGTCGTACAAGGCGGCGTGGGGGGGACAGGTGATAACCCTGGTAAATGTTTTTTTAGGCAAGGGGTGGGACTGGGATTGCCTTCAGCTGAACCTGTTTGCTGCTACCTGAAGAACAGCCCCCCCGAAATGGAGCTGGTCCTTGCCCTGCACCCTGGAAGGGGGATCCTTGTGTGAAACGCCAAGCACGCACCGAATGAGTTTTTCCGTGTTGTTACCAAGGAAGAGGGGAAGGAGGAGTTTTGTGACAGAAATGAAGAAAGCTAGAAGCCGTGCGGCTTGAGGGAGCTTAGGGACGGCCGCATCTACTCCCCGGGGCCCGGCCCTGCTACCGCGGCCTCCCGGGCCGTGTGGGCCCGGCCCCCGCCCCGCCTCCGCGCTGCCGTTGCTCCCCGCAGCCTGTCATCAGGAAGCGGGAGCAGGAAGCTGCGGCGAGCGTGGAGCAAGGCGGGATGGCCGGCGGCGGCCCGGCGGTGAGGGGAGGCCCCCGGGGGGCGGCTGGCGCGGAGGGAGGGGTGCTGAGGGGGCCGCCGGCCTGGCCGGTGAGGGGAGGCCGCGGGGCACCGTGAGGCGGTGGCGGGGAGGACAACGGCGGGCCCCCGGGGGTGAGCTCTGGCCCCCGGTAGCCGCGTTTAACCGAGCAGGGAGGCCTGTGTCCTGGCTGGCGGGTTCCCTTTCTGGTGGCTCGCGTCTGTTTTTTAGGCTGGCTCTCGAGGGCCCTTGCGTTTGCAAACCCGCTGAAGGACACGGGTTGTCATTTCTAGTTATAGCAGCGTTGCCGTGTGCGGAGCCAGCTCTGCGAAGTGTTCAGCGCCTTTGTAATTGGGGCCGATTGGACCTTAACCACGTCCCTCCTGTCCTCCCCTGTCCCTGTTTTAACTGTGCTTTACGTTAACTTCCTTCTTTGTATGAACACAACTTGGCAAGTGTAGCATGTGCGTCTGGTGGTGCAGTGTACAGGCTATAAATAATGTTTGTTGATTGATATTTTGTCAACCAACAGTGTAAAAACTATTGCCATGGGCTTCATCAGCCTCATATGCACAACTGTCACGGCGCCCATGGGGATAAAGATCTGCCAGTGCTATCGGGACCGTATCCGATTGTGGAAGACCCCAGCACCTGTGATATCGTCAAGGCTACCCAGTAAGTATGTGTTCTGCGTGTGTAAAATGTTGAAATAGATGGAAGTGTCCTCAAATGTGAGCCAGGCTGGATATTTTTACAAAGGAAAACTTTATAGTTCTGTTTTCTCCTTGTAGTGAAAGAAGAAAAATCACTTAAAGGTACTACTGTTATCTCAACCAGGTAGATACCTGGTTGTTAGGTAGAAAATTCTACTCATCAAGGCTCAGCCCAACTCTTTTGGCAAGACTTCTGTTGAATGCAGTGTGGAATTTGCTCAAGTAGAGTGGTGCCTACTGAGACTTATTTTTTCTTTAGTATGTGCCATCTCTAAACTGGAAGATACTTAACAAATGAATACTAAATAAATTGATATGTTTTTTTCTCACTTAAGGTATGGGATAGTAGAGCGATGCAAAGAACTAGTAGAAGCAGGATATGATGTTCGACAACCGGACAAAGAAAATGTGACTCTTCTTCACTGGGCAGCGATAAACAACAGACAGGAGCTGGTTAAGTAAGTTCTGGAGTCCTTGTGAAAGTAACACAAGTTTTCTGCTAATGTTATTTATAATCACTTTGTTGCTATATACTTCAAAACAAAGGAATATGCTGCTTGAGAAGAAAAGCATAAAATTCAAATTTTAACCCAATTACCTTTGTGAAAATGTCACTTGAGTGTAAAGTTGCTGTGGTTTCTTTATATGTGAAATCATGTAGTACATTAAATCAGTAGATTTTCCTGGGTTTGTTTTGTTTTGTTTAACAGAGATAAAAGCTGATTTTATAAGTACCTTGCTAATTACTATATTTTTTTCTTAAATATTTTCTCAAAACAATATCCTTTACTTCAAAAGTACTGTTATCCATTTGCTTCTCTAGTGAATTTTTTTTTTATTACGAGCTGTTTACTACTAGAGCTATGTTATCCTTTGTATAATATTTTAATATTTTGTTATGTCTATTCTTACACTTACTGTGTTTTGCTGTTACACAGATATTATATTTCCAAAGGCGCGATAGTGGATCAGCTAGGCGGAGATTTGAATTCAACTCCTCTTCACTGGGCCATTAGGTATGCTGCTTGCAACTACTAATTGTAAATCTGTTAGTATTAACAGTTACAGTAGCATTTTGTGTAACACGGCACTGGTCGTCTTAAATCAAATTCTGTGGTGTGTTTGCTTTATTGAGGTATGAGGAATTTCACAGCGTGTCCATAACAATGCTGAAATCTGTGCTCTGATTCCTGGCAGCTTTGCAGGCCACAGAGTTGTGTTATGTGTGTATCTGTGTTTTAGTTACTGGGACTCACATTTTGGAGTTTCCTTAGGGATGAAGCAGTACTCTTCAGATGTCGCCTCCTAAGTCTTGCCTCACTAGGCAGAGAAGACTTGGCTGTGTTAGGGCACCGAAGTTAGTTTACTTATTAGGTAGGGCACAGTTTAAGTCTGAAAAAGTTGGGGTCGCACTTCCCCTCAGACGTCAGCCTGTCTAGCTGGCGTGCTTTCAGTTGTTTTAGCTTCTGCGCTAAATTCTCTTGGTTTACTCTCATGAGATTCAGTGCTGCCAGTCCTGGACTTTAAAGCACAAATCATGTCCTACTGCTGTAGGACCAGTGTAAGACATCTTGTTGTTCAGAGGCGTGTGGAGAGGTCTTTGGCCTTCTTTCTCCAGAGGCATTAGCTTTTCCTCTTGAGCTCCTTATAGCTGCCCCCACAAACATGCTGTATCTCTTCCTGCGTGAGGATAGCTGTTGGTGCTTGCCTGTGTTTAACGCCTCTTTGCGTCGGCTCTTTCTACATCTACATCTGTTTGACCTGATACAGTTTAAAAGCATACAACTTTGGCTTCTAGGACAGGACTTGAGTAAAATGGTCAAAGGAACAAAGCACTGCTTGTCTGGAAAAAAAAAGTGACCTTAAATAATTATTCTGGGATAACTTCTCTGAGTGCAAGTTCTCACAGTGGAAGATCAGTGCTTTTTTCTGGGCTGTCTTAGTCTTCTGCCAAACAAAGTTAGATACTTCTTCTGAGAAAGACAGGAGAAGTACTGTAGAGTAGCCATTGTATTATAAATTAACAGTTTGCCTTAGACTGACTTGTTAAGGTATGTATTTAATAGAATTTAATAGAATTTTCTGATGTAAACTTCTAGTTTAAAAAAGTAATTTCCTGAATAAAACCACAGGAATATGAAAGGAGTTTTATTTTTTGGAGCGGTGGGGGTTATCCAGGAGTATTGTTAAGGCAACGCCTTCATTAAAATTTCCGCCTTTTTTGTTATCTCTGTAGTTTCATTTCATGTATCGTTACAGACAAGGACATCTACCTATGGTCATGTTATTGCTGAAATGTGGAGCGGATCCCAGTCTTATTGATGGGGAAGGATTCAGCAGCATTCACTTAGCAGTGTTGTTTCAACACGTGCCCATTGTAGCTTACCTCATCTCAAAAGGCCAGGTATGCTGTTGGTGTCCCAAGTATTGTTTTCTACTTACAGTAGCTGCCTGTGTGTACGATACATTTCAGAATTAACTGTTTTGTTTTCTAGATGATAAGTAGATATTTGACAACTATTTCCTGTGCCATAAGTTTAGAGAAACTTAGATTTTTATTTTTTTTTTAATACTCTCCCCTGTTCTTCTCATCCCTGTACAATTCGGAGTGTTTAAGGGGAGTTGTTAAATCTATGCAGATTTGTGATGCTATATAAATGACAACTGGCTTTTAAGTGTGATAACAAAAAGCAGTATCATGAACTACTTGATTAGAAATTTGTAACTAATAATCTGCGCCGTTGTCCGTCAATTGAAGCGTGCAGAACATGATCAGACCAGGTCTGAATTTTTAATTAGAAATGTCTGTATTTTCAGTAATTTTATATTGCACCCACTCTACTTGATGTCTGCTCAGCTTGCATCTGAAGTAAGCAGAATTAATGATGTGTAATAATTTGCTAATAAAAATGAGAGTTCTTATGTGATCTGGACTGTTTCTTTGAAACACTGTGTGTTAAGACTTAAAGATTTGTTAAGTTTATTTTCTGTCTGAGAGAGCTCTCTTTAGTAGAGTAACTGATTTCTGAAATGTAGGGATAGATGGTATGTATAACAGACTTAAGAAGGCTTTTAGCCTACCTATCTTCTAGTAAAAAAATTCAAATGAATAAACATTTAAGTAAATCTGCTCTAATATGATGGGTGGAGGTGGGGAAGAAGGAAACCTAAGTTGTGAAAGAGGAAGAAGATTAGCTAATGCAAGTTAGTTGTTTAAATAATTACATGCTGAGGTACATAATGAATCCTTTTTTGTTGTTTTAATAAACCAGTTTTATGTACTTGAACATTGTGTTATGTACCTCTGTTAACACAAGGAGGATGGTTAACATTGCTTTCTGAGGTACATTTTATTTATAGTATTTTTGCACAAAAGAGGACAAGAAGTATAGTTAAATGGTTCCATTTAAAATATCTTTAGTGGAGATTCTCCCTTAAAAATATCCTTAGTAGAGACTCAGCATATTCTATGAAGGAGTGACATGCAAGACTCAGAGAGGGGAAAGTTGTTTTTTTTTTTTAAATTAGCATTTGTTTCTTGGCTGGTATGGTTTAGTTTCTTTCCACTACTGCGATGAAGCTAAGCCTGTTTTATCCCCCTGAATCTGACCATCTCTCTGTTTCCTGAAATCACTGGTCATCACTTGCTTGTTATCTTTTTCTTACGCTTAGAACGTAGACACAACAGACTTCAATGGACAAACTCCTTTAATGTTAGCAGCACAAAAAGCGATTGGGTAAGTACTGAATAACTTGAAAGTAATTAATTTTAATATACCCAAGAAACGGTGAGGTGAATTTTTTCCTCTGAAAACTTTTTGTTGAACTGACATTCCTTTCCATTTTAGTTGTGCTAAACTATGCAGTGCTTCAGAGATGGGGAGTTAAGAAGTAGCTAATTGGGTCTAGCAAAGAAAGTAAAAAGAGTTTGTAAAAGAAGCTTAGGTCTACGACTGAACCAGCTGCAACATTATTGTGCTTTCCCAGAAATGAAAATAAATGGAGGTGGACACAGTAAAATGCATTCAGAATAAATAAAATGTGGCGTTGTAAGCTTATACACAGTGTTGTAGAAAGATGTAATTTGTCTATATACCTTATATTTGTTAAAGTGGTAAGATGACATAGTCTGGAGAAAAGCCTTCAGGGCAGATCCTAGATTATAAACTTGGATCTCTCGTTGATGAGCTTGTTCTGAGACGAGGCATTAAGTGTCTGCTGTTATTTCACAGATGGGAACACTGGTTTATATAAGGCGTTCAAAAATTTCATCTCCAGTACAGATTATCTTCTGTTTGTTAACTTTTATACTTTATTTTCATCTAGACCAGAACCCACGAGGTTTCTCTTAAAGTTTAACCCCTCTCTCAATGCTGTAGACAATGTTCAAAAGAATACTGCACTGCACTGGGCAATAACATCGGGAAATACCAGTGCAGTGGATCTGTTACTGGAAGCTGGTGCTAGCCTGGACATAAAAAATGGCAAGGTACAGTTTCTTTCATGATACTTCATTCCATGTGGCATGGATGTGTGAAATGAATGTAAAGAAAAATCTGAGTCCTCTCCCCTTTGGATATTCTTTGGAATGGGGATTGACTAAGAGCATTTCCTAGAAGGAGTTAGCGCCTTGCTTGTGGTGTGGCACGAAGTATGAATACAGGGATTGTTTGCAACGTTCCATTTAATGAACAGCCAAGCCTTTCAGTCACTCTGAACATCATTGTGTCCTTTGTGCAATGTCCTTTTTTCTTTTTTCTTTAAGTGGACTGTTTTCTACTTCAAAACATTGTCATGAGGAGTCATGACTTTGGACAGACTTTTAAAAATAATGCTGTCTTGGTGGCCTGTGAGACTCAAAGACTTTAAAAAGATACATATGTCATCCTGTGAAGACCACTGCTTGTACATTCAAAAGGGCTAGTCACATATGAAAGTCTTCGTCCTAATATTTGTAAAAACTGATAGTGAGAAGTATAAATACTGAAACTATCGAGTCATATGACTATATAGGTATGTTTGTGCCATGTGGTTATTCAGAGTTTGTGTATTAAGCTGTGCAGCTTTTCCATCTGCGCTTCTTTTTATTTGTATGTATGACTCAGGATATTACTGTTTAGTTTTAAAAAATTAGCGTAAACAAGAAACCTTCCCTTCCCGTAAGTGTGTAATATTCTAGCAGACAGTTTAGTGTTTCAGGTGACTGGGGATACTCCAACAGATAACTCAAATGGATACAGTCTGGTTGCAAGTTTTTAGAACTACAAAGCACTGGATTAAGCATCTTAAAACTCTGAATTTAGCTTACCTTTGCCTTAAAAAAAAAAAAAAAAAAAAAAAAAAGTGAGGGGAGGGGGAAGTAACTGCCAAGTTGTTCTTGTTTTAGCTATATTTCTTGTTTCTGTTGAAAGCATTTATGTGTCAAGTGTGTAAAGAAACAAACATTTCTGTTGTTAAAGGGAGAGACACCACTTGATCTTGCTTATCAAAGCCAGAATCGCTTCGTGGTTTATATGGTAAAAGAAGAAGAAAGAATGAGAAGCAGAAGAAATAACAGATTACTGAAAATAGTAGAGAAATATGAGGTAATTTCATGAGTAATAACTAATGGAAATAAAGCTACAGCATTTCATGTTTAAAATAATAGGCAACTTAACTCTTTTCTAACAAGAGGATCTCCTAAGGTTTCTGAAATTGAGTGCACAACAGTAAAACTATTTAAAAGCATGTAACAGTGGTTTGGGTGGGGGGTTTTGTGTCTCTTCCCCACCCCTCTTTGCTGTGTTCATGTGTCACTTTGTCTTGCATACCTTGAGTCTTTCAGCATTTGTTATTACATTACATGAATACTTTTGAACTAAGTCCTGCTTGAATACTTTGTCATATTTTAACAATAGTAATTTTAATAGCTCTTCCTGCTGTTGGCATCTTCCTTGGCATTGATGTGGGCCGTAGG
The DNA here is from genome assembly GCA_011801015.1 of Ardeotis arabs. Taxonomy (NCBI): domain Eukaryota; kingdom Metazoa; phylum Chordata; class Aves; order Otidiformes; family Otididae; genus Ardeotis; species Ardeotis arabs. The sequence continues at coordinate 97,059 of JAAGAY010012772.1, read as the reverse complement.
ATACGTAATGGACTTAAGTTCTGATTCTTGGCTTTTGAAAGGAGGTCTGCTTCTCTTCCTGCTCTTTGGGATGGCTCTATTTATGAGGTTTGTGACTTTTTCTCTCTGTATATGTGTGTATTTTTTTATATATGCCATACAAGGTATCTAATGCTGTATTCTTTTCGGAGTTTAGTTTAACTTAGTGTAACAAATGTGAAGGATTTAATGTATGTACTTTTTAGAATGACTGTAGAAATCAAGTGTTTTTAGATGTGCAAAATGATCGTTTCTCATCACTGGAAGATTTGAAATAAAACAAACAAACCACTGAAGTGTTTAAGCAGTCTGTTAGCTAATGTTAATGATAAAGAGAGTGTTATTAAAGGTCTGCACCTGGTAGATACCGAGATATCCATTCGCAATGCTCAAAAATGTGTTTTATTTCAACTTTTCCTTCTGTATTTGTGACACAGAATGAGTTTTAATGAGCCATTCCCCGCCTCCTCTGCTCCCCAGACCTCCCAGTGTTATCCTAAGCAGTTTGGCAGGTTTCCTGCTTTCTTCAACAGTTTCTGCAACAGTCAGTATTCACTGAAATAGCAGTGCTATCAGTGTGCAAATAGTCAGAGATGGCACTTTTCACCTAGTGCTACAGCTCTTCTGATATATAGTATTAGGCTGGAGCATTCTTCAGTTTTGTTTTTGCGTTGTTAACCACCTATGCATCTGGCTAAAGAATGCTTTTGAATGACAATTCTTAATTGCTTTAAGAGAGACTTGAAGTATCCTGAATGTGTGAAGTTTTTAAAATAACAAAATAGGTAATTTATTCTCTATGGAGTTATGTTTTAAATACACTTTAAAAAATACTCTTTTATTTTAATATTCTTTCAGGCAATTTGTGGGATTCAAGAATCTAAGGTATCTTCCCACAGCACTTCTCCTAAGTTCAATTTTTTGGATGGTCGTGACCTGGTTTTTCTGGTTCCTGCCTGATATCCTTTATACTCAAGAAATACAATAGAACTCTCTTACAGTTCCTGATAAATCCAATATGCAAGTAGTAATGAGCAGTCCCAGATAATTCCGTGTGACTGTTAATGTCTGGTAAGGTTGGTTTACTTCCTTGGACAGGGGTGAAATAATTTTTGAGCTTCATTTAAAGTTGTATACAGGCTGTATAAAAATCTGTGCTTTTTTCTCTTTAGCAGATGTTTGTGTCCAATTCTGAGCTACTTATGTTTCTGGAATATCAAAATGAAAACATCTTTGTTAGAAACCTAATTGTCTCTGTTACCATCTCCATGTGACTCTTTAATCTTCCTCACTGAGACTCTCATACAAGAATGTATTTTGTCATGTAGTATAATCAAGTAACACATGCATTAATAATAATTTTCAAAGCATGTCTGCTTTTTAAAATGGCAAGGGTTTGACAGTTAGTGGTATTTGTGCTTCTGCTTTTAAAAACAACAACATCCCTCCTCCCCACCCCCCCAAAAAACCAGGAACAAATTTCTTCATGTCCCTCCAATACAGATCTTCCAGTCTCCTATGTTTATTCAGGTTATGCTACATTCTCAGTGTACAGGACATTAATGCCTACCTTTCATCTACTTTCTTCAAAGAGGCTTTGCACTGATGAGTACAAAAACATTTTAATGGTTTACACTTGCTTTTCAGTGCCCTGCTCTTTTTTTTTTTTTTTGCACAGGAGACATCTATTTATTTATTGATTTGGTAAAAAACTTAGGGAGATACTTAGAACTGTAAATAATTTTCTACTAAACCAGCTAGAATATATTGCTACACAATTTTAATTAATTTTTAATTACTTTGTTCTGTAAGTGACATTTTCTTTTGCACTGTTCCCAATTAAGATGTTCTTAATAGAATTGTCAGGATTAACTGTGACGAACTGATGAAGTGCATTCCCGCTGGGGATACATGTATATGCTTGTCTCAGTGAAAATCTTGTTATTCAGTGTTGCACTGTGAAGTTTTAAGATTTTCTTAGCGACATCTAGATTAAAAGAAAAAAGTTCCAATGAATAGGGCTTTGAGTCAGACGCTTTGCTGAAGATAGTGAGCGTAGCAATCTTCTTGAAGGTCTAACTGTAGCTTAGCGAGATGGGCAACTGGATAATTCAGTCTGGAGAAGAGACGGCTCCGGGGAGACCTTCCAGAACCCAAAGGGGATTAATAAGAAAGATGGGGAGAAACTCATTAGCAGGACCTATTATGATAGGACGAGGGAAAATGGTTTTAAAATAGAAGGAAGCAGATTCAGACTTGACATAAAGAAGAAATTCTTCACTGTGAGGGTGGTGGAACACTGTCCCAGGTTGCCCAGAGAGGTGGTGGATGCCCCATCCCTGGAAACATTCAAGGCCAGGCTGGACGGGGCTCTGAGCAACCTGATCTGGTTGGAGATGTCCCTGCTCCTTGCAGCTGGGTTGGACTGGATGGGCTTTAAAGGTCCCTTCCAACCCAAACCATTCTGTGATTCTATGGTTTTCCATTTCACTATCCATCCCTCTTTGTTATGAAGGTGTTTTCCTTCTGGAGCTGGTCACAGGTCTGAGTGTTATAAAAGTGTCCAATATCTTACTCACCTGCATTTATGTCTGAATGAAAATCCAGCCATTCCAATTAAAGACTACTCTTGGCTCCAAAAAAAACAACAAAGTGCAAATAGACCAGCAGTATCCACAGGAAATAACTTTGACTTATGTAAGTGCACCCTGCAGTTGCATCGTAACAAACACAGTGATAAGACTGTTGATAGCACCAATATTTCATAATTTATTACCTTGATTTAATTAGAGCTACTTTGCAGCAGTTTTAGTTGGTAAGACAAAACAACCTTGGGGCAGTACTTCATTTTTAAGAGTTATTCACACTGTGCAGTTTATCTAGTGACTGAGTAGTAACTGAAGATAAAATTCAGGCTTGGGCTCTTTGACCGCTCCTTGGTGGCATCATGGGCTGTTCTTCCGGAGCCTGTGCTCTCAAGTTTGATGCTTGAATTTAATTGGTATGAAACCTGTCCCACTCCACATTCCTCTGTTGCTGTAGTTTAATCGTGACATGTTTTTTATTCCCCCTTTCCCCTGGTGCGTAAATGTTTTTAGTACATAGTGTGAAAGTTATGTCCCTAGTGACTCCTCCTTCATGTGTAATAATAATTTGTCTGCTAGAGAAGTTGCAGCAAGTAACTATATATAAAAAGTACTGAATTGAAGTCTGCTTCTCCTGGTCTTCATGAGAGATGAATTCCCTCCATATGCAGTCATTAAAACAGTCAGCCACTGGGTAAAAGCAAAGAGTGTGCAAGAAGAAAAATGTCCAGTTAGACCAGAAATTTGTCACTTCATCTTTGTGGTTTTTCTGGTATATTTGTGAGGGAAGAAGGGTTCCCAGTAGCTGCACCCTTACCTTCAGAAGTGTTTAGCAGTGTGTGCTTGTTTTTTAAGTGACAAAGGTAGTTCTAGGGTGACTGAAATTGCATTTTTCTATCTAAATTTATGCAGTTGTCTTAGCTGAAACAAACAAGAGAGGGCGAGTCTTGGAAAACAGTCTGAGTAAGAGCCTGTTTGATGACTTAGGGGTGTGTGCAGCAGTCAAACAAATCTCACAGCTGCTGGAAGCTTAGTAACTATGCTTGTCTGATTGGTATTGTTTAAATAAATAGGAGAAACTTCAGAGGGTGAAATAAATACATTTGTAAAAAGTCAAATGTTCCTTAACTTGAATATTACATATAACCAATACAATTCTTGAAATCACTGTCATGTTCAGCGTGGTGGGTCTTCTTTATTATTTCTATAAAACTTGGAGAACTGATCCTGGGTATATTAAAACTTCAGAAAAAGAAAGAAAAGAGGTAGGTGAAACAAATGGAAGGGCTGACCTGGTGCAACACATAAATACTTTTGTGGATTTGTTTGTCGTCATGTGCAATTTTGTTAAACTTGAAAGCAGTGAAATACTCTTAATTTTTTGAAGAGTTTTTAGTTCTGTCATTGAACAGCATAGATCATAGATAATTTCTCCTACTACTGCTTGTTTCTTTATCTTCATCACCCTGCCCTAATTTCCTTGTCTCCATCTTCTCATTGGTATGTGACTTTGGCCAAACATTGTACAGATCATTTCATTCACATTGTTTATTAATTTTGGCAACATAGAGATAATTTTCTGAATAATCTTGCATGAGTGAAGTTGCCTTAGTCTGTTGTGTTTTTTCTGGACCTTATTAAATAGCAAGTACTTATTCCTGTTGGTGCTTGGTGGTCAAAGTGCTTGTGAACTCCTAACGGCCTAATGTAAAAAACATCATAGATCCCCCTCAGAATGTGATCCAAATGCAAGCATGAACTACTTTGTCTTTCAGAACATTGTAGCCCTTGCAGAAGCAGGTTGCTTGGACTTCCGATCATTTTGCACATCGTGTCTTGTAAGTGAGACTAGTTTTGTTTTCTTTTTTAACCTGGCTTTTTTTCAGTAGTGCTGTAAAAAAACCCTTTTCCTCATTGCTTGTTGTCAAGCGCTACATGTACAGTTTGTTCTATATTACTTAAATTTCTTTTTTTTTTTTTTTATAGTGACAAGAGATGCTTTGAGGTTTTTGGACTTTAGTCTTAATAAAATTGCTTTATTATTATTATTTCCATCTCTCTTCTTGTAAAATTAAGGTGCATAATTCTCATCTGTTTTCTGTGCTGTGGGGTCTGTTATACAGTAACTGTACAAAATATGATGGTACCCATGAGATGATGCTTTAAACTTTGAGCAAAATAGATGCTTTTGCTGTGACTGTATTCTTTTCCTTCATCCTCAACTAGGTAAGGAAGCCTTTGAGATCTGTGCATTGCCATGCTTGTGATTTATGTGTAGCCAGATACGATCAGCATTCTCTGTGGATTGGACATTGCATAGGTGAGAGTGGTTTTTTAATGAAATTTGAAAATACTACATATTTTAAATGGTGCAGAAGTAACATTTATCTCTTTTGAGAGAAAGCACACCTAATATAAGAATACACATTTGATACTGAAGGGGTTACTGATAGGTACCAGAGCAAAATTAGTTAGACGGCAGAGAGAAACGCAACTAAAATGATTAAGGGGATGGAGTGGTCACCCTAAGAGGAGAGAGCAAAAAGCTTGGGACTCTTTGTTTTGAGAGAAGAAGGAACAGAGGATATGAGTGAAACTTAAAAAGAAAATAAATGGTGGCTAAAGTGAACGCAGAACTGTTATTTGCCAAGCACATCATACTAGAATTAGGGAAGGCTCACTGAGAACAGCAGTTGGATTTAAAATGGGTAAGAAAATATATCTTTACATTGCAGGTGGAGCTTGCTGCTGTAAGAGCTTGCAGATACAGGCAGGGTCAGAAGGTTCAGAAGGCATTAGACAAACTTCTGGACAATGTACCCAAAAGCAAATACTAAAAGAACTAGACAAGTGTGCACACTCTGGTGTTTTAATGCAGTAGCTGTGGATGAGGAGAATGAACCACATAAAAGCAGCCAAGCTCGTTAGTCCTCCTGAGCTGACGTTGCCTGTTGTTGCTGTTGGAGACAGTACGCTGGAGCAGCGGCACCGCTGAGATAACCCCACAGGACATTTCTTGTGTTCTTGTGTTCTTTGAGAAACTTCCTCTTTCTTCCTTTCTGTCTCGTTCCTGGTCATGTTCAAGATAGAAAGGTTAGAGCTTTACATCTGTAGCAATGTATTTTAAACATTTTTTTTGCCAATAACTTTTTTGTGATGTTAAATACTTGGAATTATTTTTACAATGTTTGCTGTTTACAAGGTGGTGAGACATCCTTCAGATGCATTGTTTCAAAGCTTTGAGCAATGCTGATTGTGATTTAAAGAGAAGATGATTGTATGTCTTCACATCTCTTCTGTGACAGAAGTCTAGGGTTTTTAATGTGCATATCTTCAATTCTGAAGCACACAAAGGTCAAACAATTAAATTGAATAGCTTAGATTTTTTTAGTCATTTGAGACAATTGTAGTGTGCATGGGGAGAGTTGTGGTTGCATAATTAATCCTCGTCTAGCTAAAACAGCTGAAGGCATGCTCTGAAGAAGAGACAAATCCTCTTTGACTTTATCAGAACTAATTCTATTATATAAATTAGGATGGCTTACAAAAGAAAGTTGAGAAAGAGATCAGCATTGTCAAACTCCCTTGAGTATAGCGGAGGTAATAGTAAGAAGTGGTTTTGATTCTTTTTGTTCCTATTAACTTCAGGGCAAATGCAAATATTGGTGAATTTTAAAATGTCAAACTTTTTTTTTCTTTCTTTTCCTCAAATACAGGCGTTGGGAACCATCGTTACTACCTATTGTTCCTGTCTTTCATAACTATGACCAGTGTCTGGCTGCTTTATGGAACTCTTCAGTGTATGTATCCATGAATTTATTTTAATTTAGCTTCCAAGGATGCATGAGTATGGTTCTTATTTTTCAGCATTTTGTTTCTAGCAAGTGTAATTATGCCTGCACAAATAAGACCATATTTCAGCAATGTTGTTATCTTGTAATTCTGTCTTTAAATGAAAACATATCATTTTTGAGTCTTAGGTCAAATATCTGATTACGTTTGTTTTGACTAGAAAATAAGATCTAGTGGGATGTCCATTGGAAAATACCATATCAGAAAGCATTTTTGTGAAGAGATGAAATAGGGAAGCCATGTGGAGGAAGGTCAGGTTACAGGTTCTGGTTTGGATACCTTTTTCTGCAATAGAAAATAAGTTTGTAAATAAATTGTTGCAAAGCCTTTATTGATTTTGTTATTTGGAAATATCTATATTGAATACTTGCAAAAGTTTCTTTTTGTTTTTAATGTAGTGATAACTTTGAAAGGAGGAGAACTGTATATCTAATTAATAAATCCAAACTGTTACTTTGGAAAATTAAGAAATTTCTTGGAGGAGAAAGAAGAGCCCTTATAATGTGGGTCCTGAGGATGAATTAACATAGCACTAACCTTTTAAATAAAAAGTAGAGGGAGTTCATTTTATTTTATGTTATTTCACTTATACTGAAATGAGTCAGTATTCAATGTAGAGTGAAATGAACCAACTGTGGCAGTGGAGGACACAGGACATGCATGTGAACACGAGTTCCTTTCCTGTGTTTCAGTGGTGGTCTTACGTATGCAAAAAGCATATTATTTTCTCCATTTCCTGTGTGTGAAGGAACATGGGAAGAAAACCTCTTTATTGTTCTGCTGACGTAGAGGCAGAAAAAAGTTGCTCTGCTTTTAGTTGTTTAGGTTTTTTATAGGTTAAAGACGTACGTGGTAGGCTTTAAGTATCTCTTAAGAAATCTGCAGAAGCTGGACATTGCAGTTTACATCTACTGAATAGTGGTAAAATACTGTTTTCTTGTCGTTGTCACCATAATGTCTTCTTTCGTTGATGATGTTGAAGATAAATGATAAATTCTTGTCCTAAAATTACAAATAATCATGAAGCAAAATTTCGGTAGTCTTGACAATGAGATGTGATGACTTAATTCAGTATCACTAGTTAACTTTTTAAAAGTGCCTAGCCAGTGCCGTGATTGTTCCTACTGTGGGTTCTGAACGCATAATGCAAAGATTATGCAACCAGAATAGCGAGCAGTCGTGTATCTGTGTGGGTGCTTTTAGTGGGAACATGATATACTTGACATGGTAATTCTGGAGGATATTGCTATATAATAGTCATTCCATGCAAGCAATCTTTGTTCAGTTCTTAAGTAGCCTATACTAAAAACATAATTAACCGATTATCTGTCTTGTCAGATTGGTCAAACCATTGCGCGACGAGTTATCATCAAGATGGAGCGTGGACCTACTTCACACAGATCGTACATTGTTCTCCCTGGGTTTTCTACATCTTCGCAGTAGCCTGTTTTCATACAGTATGGGCTTCGTTGTGGCTCGCTGTTCAGCTTTATCAGGTATTATTTTACTTCAGTTTATGCTTCTGTCTTAAAAAAAAAAATCATCATATTAAAACTTTTCCTGAGATTATTTACTCCCATGAAAACGTTGTGTCTGCTTTCCTTGACTAATTAATGTCGCATGTAGGTGCTTTTCTTAAATCCCAGGGCAGTCCTTTAAGTTTCACAAGTACTTGTGCACTCAGCGTTCCCATGATAAAAGTAGAATCACAGTCTGCAAATCATTCTTATCACTGAGTTCTGGGTTTACTACTCATCAAAAATTCCAAACCTATGAAAAGATGTATTTAAAGGCAAGAAAGTTATTTAACTAATAGAACTGGTGTTAGTGCCCCCAAAATGGCACATGACCCACAAAGTCCTGAGTTGAAAATTCTACGGCAGAGCTCAGCAGTGTGTTGTTAGACTGTATTAAATCAAATTGTTACCAAAAAAAATCCATTACTTGTATTTTAGTCTGATGAGGACTGTCAAAATTCCTGTTTATGTTTTCCTTGGAGAGACTTCGGCTATGCAAACAAGATTAAGAAGAGCTGTCTTAAAACATCTAGGAAACAGCTTGTTTAGCAGCTTTTAGGAAAGATGTGTCATTTGAATATGTGTTAAGCATACTGAGCTGAAGACTTGGTTTGCATCTTATTTAAAAAAAAAAGAAAAATCCACAATTTTAAATGTGTACTGCTAGATTTCTGTCACGTCTGAGACACTGAGATGTCATTTTGGGAAAAGAAGTATCTTGGTAGGATATTTACAGTTAACCCCTGTGTTTCATACACAGTCATTTGTAAATGTACTGCTTTAAGATATTTAGTGTGTCATGCAGCCATTTATAAGGGCTTGTAAGATTTATGTTGATTTAAAAAAAAAAAAAAAAGAAAATGGAAAGAGGAATAAGTAAGCAAAAATGCAAAAAAACCCCGTTAAGTCTCATTGTGAAACTCAAAGAAAGAAGACATAGAATGAAGAAAATGAAAAAGTTATTGTTGAGTCTGATATCTACTTCACGATTTTTTGCTCAGCTACTTTATCTTTTTCAGGACATCTTTTTCTATGAATTTCTGTGGTAGAATATAGACAAAATCTGAGGACACAGGGGCTTAACTGCTGTAGATCTTTAACTTCTACTGACATCTGTAAAAGTACAGTCTTCAGTCATCCCAGTTAGGCTTGCTTCTCAGTGGAAGTGTTACTGTTACAGCCTTCTGTGTTCTGTTTTAGTCCAAGTGATATTTAAAAACATACTCTTCAGTCATGAATTATGACAGTAGTTACTTATTTGTTAAATATGGCCAACCTTTGCCCCTCCCTCCCTTCTCAATGGTATCTTTTGGTATCACCAGAACTTCAATTTGTGCTGTTCGTGTTTTAACCATTACTTACATTTTCTTTTCTGTAAGATTACATTCCTGGGGTTGACCTCGCATGAGAGAATGAACCTCCAAATACAGAGAAAATCTTCTAAGCATCCTGTTTCACTCAGGAGAACTCCATACAAGTGAGTGTTAATGAACAGTGTGTTTTAAACATGTATCTTTTCAGTACTGATTTGCTTCACTCCTTCATAAATGCAAAAAAAAAAAGAGTGGTTTGTGGATGTGCTAGTCATGCCTGTCGTGAGTTGTGCTAAGGGGAGGAAATGGACCTCATTTTCCTTGCTGAGAAGTTTCTTTGCCCTAGGAAACAGGGCAGCATAAGAGCTGCTGGGGTTCTTTCTGCCTGGCTGTGTATATAGGAAGAAGATGTGCCAAAAACAGTCCGTAGCTCTAATCAGCAGACGCTGGTTTGGAGGTGGGGATGTTGTCCTTTAGTTTGTTCATCAATCTCTGTGTCTGTTGTGTATGTTCAGAAAGAGAATTAAGCTGGCCCCATTCTGACTTCTCTGGCAGTATTTAGCTCAATAGAGAAATTAGTACCAAGGTTTCCCTGTTACGCTAGAAATCTGTTTCCTCCTGTGTATTAACAGATGAGATCTTACTAAGTGCTAACTTTTAAACATCTGAGTTGAACTTAATCTCCTCTCGCTGTTAAATGTAATACAGGTTGTAAAAGTTCAGCAAAGGAGTAATGCTCAGTAGAGAACTGTTGTTATGTTTCTTCTCCCAGAGCTGTCTTCATTGACAGCTTCCTATCTGAACTACTGTCTTACGGTGAATTTGTATTTTTGATGCCTGCAGTCTTCTTTTGCTAGATTTATTAATGGATATTTCTCTCATTTTCAGTCTTGGATGCTTCCAGAATCTTGCAGACTTTTTTCAGTGCGGTTGCTTTGGTATGTTCAAACCCAATGTAGTTGACTGGACCAAGCAATACAACCTTCTTCATCTGGCAAAGGATGTTCATTCTGTATGAAGTTTTGCTTACTTTCTAAAACTGTTGAGCTGAAAGCTAAATAAAACTGGATATTTTATTAATTTTTACAAATTCTTCTGAATTTTGCTTGGTTTTGTTTTAATTATTGTTTTAAATATTAAACCTATTTTAAATATTAAACCTATCTTGCATAAGCTAGAGCAGGTTTATATATGAAACAGTCGCTGTATGTCTGTGTAAATATAGTTTGAGCTGAAACTATTTGAAACTTTATGTGATGAGATGACACTAAGAATATATTTTTTTAAAGGTAAGTTTGTACGGCAGAATTTCAAAACCGTGTTGGTACCTGTTGCTTTATTTTGCAGAGAATAAAAGAAAGTTACATTTTAAAATTAAGGGGAATGTTCATATTTTGAAATATACTATTACAATTACTCTGTTATTTTATTGCTTATATTGTGAAAACTTCTATTACATCTTTGTATATGGAGAGTTTACATGTAATAAAATAGAGCTTTTATGTTTCTAAGTGTGTTTTTACAGACTGAGATAGATTCAAGGGATATGTGACCAGTGAGGTACTTAAGAACAGGTAAGCACAAAGCCCTAAGAAAAAGCCTGACTCTTGGCCTTATATTTTCCCTGTATATATGCCCTGCTTAGTGTGTGAAAATGAGTAAGTTGGCGATGGAAAATAGTGATGTATATAAAAAGAGGGAGTTATTCCCAGCTGTCAACCGAGTTCCCAAGAAAAGGCTGCAATGTCAGTCTGGAGTGGCCAGCTAAGCAATGTGGTTTTGAGTGTAAGTTTAAGTAGGTAATAATGAAAACCAGCAGGGAAACAGATCAAGATCAGAAAAGTAAAGTTAAATACCATCTAGAACTGACAACAAAAGAGTAAAGTAATGTAATGGTACAGATTTTTTGTAGTTAAGAGATGGGGGTTTTCATCCATGTCAGTGAAACTGATTTATCTGCAACATTGTGGAACATAAAGCGCAAGTAAATTCAAGTAAAAATAATGTGAAGCAGTATCAGTACTTTATTGTAGCTTGCAAACATACAATTACAAAACTTAACAACACTGTGTTCTAAGAACACGGTGTTTTTCTTCAGAAATATCTCCCTTTCAGAGAAGGAATTTCAAATCCTTTTTAATTGTCTCAAAGTGAATAACATCTACTTTGCCATAACACATAATGTCAAAACGTTCAAAACTCATTAGGGGATTGGTAGAAATAGAAATGGCCTAACATTCTGCATGAAGGAAAATACAGCCTCAGTCAGAACACCCTGACCCTTGCGCTCCGTGAGGTATCTCTCTCTTAATGGGGACAGTATGCTGAGTCTTTAAAATTCCGATCTAAAGTGTGGTGAATACTAGTTTAAGAAGCAATAATGTTCTATGAATACTGTTCCATGGGGTTTTTTTAGTCTTTACTTACTGTAAAACAGACATGAGTCTAGTTTTATCACTGTACCTTTTTAAGCTATTCTAAGAATTTCTTAAGATACAAGCTCACAAGTTTTTCCTGCAAGGTGGAAAATATTAAACAAATGCCCTAGGTTCTTAGCAATACGTGGTATGTTTTACATATATAACTGTCACTTGATGGCATCAACAGCAGTTTGGGTCTGTTGCATTAATTTCTTCTCATTCGCACTCTTTCTTTTCCACTTGAGTGAGGCCACCGAACCCAATTCCTTTGGGACCAAAATTTTTTGCGTAGCAAACTGCAAAAGAAGGAGGGAGGTAAACGGTATTCTGCATGTTTTCATGTAGAGGCAAATTGCTTTGGTTTTAGTACTACTTCCAAACTTAAGTTAATAAAAGCAAGGAAATCTGAAATAGCATTTTTCTCAGAAGGGCTGACAGGTTCTGATAGCGAAACTGGAGTCACATATTTGGATGAAACTTCTCCAAAAAAATTAATGAACTGTATGTATTTAGGATCTGCATAATATTTCATTAAAGCTACTTTCCTGCATGAAAATACTCAGTAGAACTTGGTCTAGACTTGGTACAGACTGAGTGATAAGTCAGAAATTGTCAAAGGAAGTTAAAAGAACTAGAGCATAGTCCCGAAACTGTTGGTGGCAGTTGAAACCATTCCATTCTAACTCTGTTGCTATGTGTGTGTGTAGTTATTTGTCACAACTCTGCTATGGAAGTAGTAGTGGTCAGCGTATTTCTCCAAATGTGCTCGTTTGATCACTTGCAGTTGTCAGACCATACCCAAAGTCACAGAACTGAAGTATTCCTCTTTAGGATTGTCTGTAGAGCTTAGCCTAGGATATAAAAGCTTTGCATATTTTTCCCCTTAAGCTATTTTTAAGAGTCAAGTGAAGTCTGTGAACTTTCTTGGTCTGAGAGGAACATCTGGATGTATAATTTAGCATTAATGTGTTATCTTCTGTGCTACCAGTATAGTGGAATTATCTTTTAACTTTTACTGGCAAGAGTTCAAGTTAGTACCATGACTTTAAATGGATGACCTTTGAAGATCTGGATCTTTGTGGATTTCTTTTTTTTTCTTTCTTCTTTTTTTTTTTTTTCTTTTATCTGAGAGGATGTCCTACTTGTAGTAAAATAACAACTTTAAAATGTAAATGTTAATAATAGAAGATGCAACTGCAGTGTTTTCATAGTGCTCTCTGCTTTCAGGAATTTGTTAAAAAAGATAAAATGAAGTTGTTAAGCATGCAGCCAGGTAAATCATGATGGTGATACTGGGTCTAAAAAGAATAATTTTAGATTGACTCAGTAACCCAGTTCGCTCATTCCAGTTCTTACCTTTACAGTAGAGCTCTCCATCTTTGTCTGTAACGTTTGTAGATTCTAAGCTCTTTCCACAAATAGCACAGCGGAAGCAGGTCTTATGCCAAGGCTGAGGAAATGAAGACAATTGGTTGTATATTACAGAAGATGCACAGCTAGCAGATGCAAGAAACAAAGAACTGTTGCTTTTTATGGTGTGAAAATGTTAAAATTGTCTTGTTGGTCTTACGGCTTGTATTTTTAGTCATTCTAGATCAGTCTTTTTTTCATTTATTATCCCATATCAAGATCTTACCTAGAGACTTTGTTATTAATGGAGATCTAGTAAAAAGCAGAGTGCTATAGATGTTACTCCTGTTTTGGCCACTGCTTTGATGTGCAGAGATAATATTCTAGTGAGAGTTCCTAGAGCAGAGAGCTGGCACGACACGTGAGACAGGCTTTTGTTTTTCTAGTCACAGGATGTCTTTAATATATCTGCAGTTGCCACTACAAATAACTGTTTAAATTATAAATATCCCCAGAGATGTTAGTAGGATGCCAGTGGTAAAGAGCCAGCTTGCACAGTAGCCAGGAGTTGTTCTTCAGGCATCAACAAGGTACAAAAAGTTGAAGGCAGCTTACGTAAAACACGTGGTTTTAAACCTGAAAGTACATCGGACTCTTTAGCAGTTTGCTAATTCATCCTCATATTTTCTTCATCGAGACTGTGAGTAAAAATGTAAAAGCTCTAGGACCTATTAGCTGTGGTTTATCACTGTTACAAAAGCGTGTTTTGTTTCTGGTGCTGTAGTAACTACTTACTTTTCCTCCTCCCATGATCTTCTCTGCTGCGTACACTGATTTGCCACAACGGGGACATTTGTCCACATCTACCATCTTTTTGGCAAACTTGGAAGGATTAGTTGGTGTAGAAGGGCGAGCAGGTTTTGGTGACCCCCTAAAACAGAAGTTTTCAGGGTTTTAAAATACTGTTTAAAATGGTATCTTCATTTTATAAATATGATTCTTCTTAGCTGGCCTAGGGTCAAAAGCCTATCAGAAAAGTAGCTTTGCTTTATATTTCTGGACTTTGTGCTAGCTTAAAGCCTTTCACAGAATGACTTTTTGAATTTCCAGATTGTTGGACTGCAACAGGTCACTGAATCTACAGGATGTGACAGTTTTTGATACAGGACTCTGCCTGTAATGGCTTCATATCTGACAAGGAGCTGCAGTTAAATACATCATTTGAGCTTTTATTTCCTGCACGGTGTATTGGTTAATTGGTTTTCTCATAGTAATACTAGAAAGCATCATTGATTTGTAAATGTGCAGCTTTAGAATCATAGAAAAATACTATAAAAACGTACTGTCAGAGATAATTATGTGCAGCTGAGGCTTTTGGAAGATGGTGTCCCATTAGAATTCCTTTGTTCAAACATATTCTCAGTGTGTTTGAGTGTTATTCAAGCCACAGGGAGGATTTAAAAATGTTATTTCCCCCATTGAGAGGAGAGTTATCAGTATATAGTAGTGTGATTATTTCTCTAACAGTAAAACCTAACTATTTTAGCCCTTGAGAGGAAAAAATTCTCATGTTCTATGGTGGATGTCACTTTACCCCTGCACTACTAATGGCAAATTACAATTGCAGTGAATATTTACATCTGTGGTGGCATGTCAAGGCTGCTTCTGCAGAATAATGGCCCATTGAAGGAGGAGATAATTTACAAAGAAGGCTTAAAGAGAGTGAACATCATTAAAAACTGGTAAATTACTGTGTCCACTGCAGGAAAGGTTGTAGGGAAGTCCGATCTGCTACTTAGGGTAGATGTTGTTACGGAAACAGAATTAAAATATCTAAAATACCCCGCTGAGTGACAAGTAGTCAGTGGGGTTTAACTCACTGTTGCAGATTCAAGCCCAGATGGTCACCGGTGTCAGTGCTGAGACATCCTGCCCCTTGCCCAAACCCGATGCCTTTGGGGCCGTATTTTCTCCCGTAACAAGTTTTGCAGTAGATTTCGGATTCGTGAGCCGCTACTGTGGTACTGTCCAGAGCTTTTCTGCATGCCACTGAAGACAGGAAGAGAGATGCACGGATTATCATTTGTGTGTTCAAATGTTCATTTAGAATCACAGAATGGTTTGGGTTGGAAGGGACCTTCAAAGGTCATCTAGTCCAACGCGCCTGCAAGGAGCATGGACATCTTCGACTAGATCGGGTTGCTCATTTATATGGTTCAGAATAATTACAATTAGTGTTTATTTTTGTTTATCTCTAAAAATACAGGAAAAGGAGAGTGTTGGCCTGTAGTCAGTATAAAAATTCCCTGGGCTGTTCCTGAGTAGTTGTGCATGTGCGCAATGTGCTCTTGCCACTCCAAAGTTCTCCTCTAACCCTAGGAAGATCATGGGCTTGTCAAGACAATTTATCTAGATCTATGAGGCTCAAGATGGATTTGAGATCATCATCCTAAACTCCCAAACCTTAAAGAGGAAAAAAAAAAAAGGGAGGTTGCAGGGGTGTTAATTCTGCTGTGGATCTGCACCTTTCAAAATAGTCCCTCTGAGTCGGTGGTGGCTTTCTCATCTCAGCCCGTGCTATTTTAATGGGGTGTGTTTCTAAAAGAGGGTATAATGTACATACCATGTCCAATGTCAAGCAGGACATGGGTTTTTTGTTTATTTGTTTGAGCAGTAGTGGAAGGCAAAGCAGTGATCGCAAATAACTGGTAGTCTCAATTTTTTTAGACTTCCTTCAAGATGGCAAGAGTATGACTGTAGCCATTCCAAAACCCAAGACCTCTTCCTCGTCGTGCTCCTTACACAGAAATACTGCTTGGCTCAGCTCTCTAGGAAAGGTGTGGGAGACTTTTGGGCAGAAGGTGCCGTAGGAATGCCCAACTTTCATAATGGACCACACGTTTTACCCTCTATGGCACTCCTTTAACCTTAACCTCAAAGTGGAAGGACCAAAGGTGAATGAGTGCTAACAGCTGCTTATTTGGGCATCTCAGTAAGCGAGTGTCCGTGTCCTGAGGAGCACAAGCCACACCTAGAGCTACGGAGCGTTGCTGAGGCTGATCTCCTGTGTGGTTATTCTATTGAGTGACCGTGGAAGCTGGATTACTGCCTCCCCAGTTCTTCACTCGTCTGAAACCTGGTCGGTGTTTAGAGAGGCTAAATTCTGTTACCGGTCCAGTGGGTCTCCTTGCTGCTTATGCATGGAAACTGGACAATAATGAATGGAAAAAAATAGCCGTGCTCCTCATCTGCTTGGTGGCTGTGTGCTGCAGTTTTGGGAACTCAGCATGAGGCAGCCCACACCCCGCTGAGCGAGGAGGAAGCTTTCACCTCAGAGTGCCTAGAGAAAAAAAATCAGGGTTTTGTAGTATACTTAAAAAATAATATTTCAACACTTCTTACCAATTGCTCACTGTGTCTACAATGGTTGACGGTGGGGGGGGAAAGTAGGGGAAAACTTTCTCCACAACTTCCCTTGGACAAGCGCACGCCCCACAGAGAGCTTTAATTCTGTCGCTGTGCTGTGTAGAGGGGAAAATAATTTGCAAGGACCTTTATATTTAATAGAAATAAGACGAGGGGCTTCTATCAACGTGTGAACCTGGTGCTACAGTCTCTTCTGCTTTGAGATGATGATTCTGTTTGCTTAGGGAATTAAGGGCTGATGGAAACTCTAGCACTAGATAAAGTGCTTCTATTTCTGGCGTCTTAGGGATAGAGTATCAATTGGCCACAACAGATGGAGCAAAAGCCCTTGAAGTGCTATTGTTGAAATAACTTTGAGACCTGTCATCTGCCAACAGATACCGTCCACGAGCTGGCACAGAGACGTTTCAGGTTGATGGCATGAGATCCTGCCAAATGTCCGTCACAGCTGTGGTCTAAGTAAAAGCTGACAGGAAAACAAGGTAGGTGACCAGCAGTCTGCGTGGGAAGGAGGGTTTGTTGGAAAGAAATTTCTCTCTCGTAATGTTTGTAGGGAAAAAACTATGGAGTGGAGAGAGCGTGATTTATAGTTTGGCTTGTCTGATTCTTATTGCATTAACAGCTTGGTTGGAATTGTTTATAATTTTGCCCAAATTGACCTCTTCGTTGAAAAATACTGATTTGTTTTGTGTGTCTGGTCAAATATAATGTAAAATATAAAATAAATATTGAATATATTTAATGTAACAACATAGAAAAGCTCAGCTGAATAGGTTAACTGTTTCCGTACCTGACGTTAGGTCAGGGAGGATTGCTTTTCTTCTGTTGAGAAATGAAATCCTATAATTGGTTCATTGAAAAGCCCATGAACATGATACGTGATACGGAGTCGTCCGGAGCTGCTGATTAGTGAGTGTGAATCATGGAGAAGTAAAGCCAATTAACATACCTCTCATATGCCAGCTGAGCTTAGATGCATCTTCAGTATTTGACCTTAAACATACCTCTGCTGGGCCTCCTTTTTTTAGTATCTAAACCATTAATAATTTAGTTCAGACCTACAGCTACAAGGGGCAAATAAAATAAAATAAAATAAACAAACCCCCTGCAAAATACCAACCAATGAGCCAAAACCAATCAAAAAAAAAACCCCACAACAAACCAAAGGAAGAGCTGGCAAAGAGAATGTATGTATGTTGTTTATCGTGAATCACTAAAAATTAAAAAAAAAAAATCAATTATGCTAAGAATGAAGCTTAAACTTGTTCCAGTATTAGATGGAAGAGAAATATTAACAACTATGCCCTGTTAGGACAACTGTTTATTTTTATTAGACACTGGAGAATCTACTCCTTTGTCATCTTTTGCCGTATCATTTTCTAGCATTTGATGAAGCGCAAGCATCGGTTAAAGCTTTTCTCATCATTACCACATCCGTGCCCCCCTCTCTATAGTTTCTCTGAGATCTGGTATTAATTGTTATAGCAGCACATGGAAGCAATAAGAAATCTCCAGTTTTCACAAAACTGAGGTTTTTACCATTCTGTAAGAGTTGGCTGAAAATTGTCAATAAAAGTAATCACCTCCTATCATCTCCTAATAAGACATACTTCGGTCTTATGAGCGCTATGTGTTTAGTTCTTCTAGATTTTTTTAACTTGAAGCAAACCCATAATTTGCTATGCTGTGGGACAGAAGGTAGAGTTTCTTGGAGATTGACCTAAATACTGTGATTCTGTGGCGTTCTAGTGTCCCTAAGAAAAATAATCCAATGTGTTTTTGAAAAAAAGAAAAGCCAGGAGCCTGACAGGCAGATTGCTTGGGCTAAGGGGCTAGAAAACTGGGCTTGATTATTAAGAGCTGCTAAAATTGGCACATGAGCATTTCAGAAAACTGAAATTTTTCATCCTTCAGTTACTAAAAGGGTGGAAAACAGCTTTCATCTTCAGGTTTCTGGAGAGCACCAGACCAGAATCAGCCTTACTGTGCCGTACTTCTGGTCGAACAATTAACGTGTGACTGCCTCTACTTTGAACTTTCCTAGACGTAAGATGCCCAAACATCACAAATCTTTCCCTGTGAGAAATTCAGTCTGATGCTGGTTGTTTCTGTGTCGCTTTGGGTGTTTACAAGCCTGCCGTGGGCGTCCTGTGAGCAAACGTTTGAATTTGGGGAAATGATGAAGCTTATTTATTGCATGCAGAGTAACACAAAAGTAAATTTACTAGCTGTAATGGAAGATTTTGGCTGAGCTGTGGGGATATTGTGAAGTTAGAACAGTGTAGCCCAGCTTACTGCAGAGGAAGCAGGTCTTGTGGAAACTCCTTCCATTGCACTGGATTTCCTCAGCGTGGTACACGGTCTTCTCGCAGGCACCGCACTTGGCTCCACCTCCCCAGTTCGGCATCCTTATGTCTGAAGGGTAACCTAGAAAATCAGATTAAGTAAATAAATACAACAGCAAAAGTGAATTATTTTAAACCGAACAGCTTGATTGTTTTTTTTTTTTTCTTTAATTATTATTTTTTCCCCGTTTCCAGTCAGCTGCTATTGCGTATCTGGAGTATGCTACATACCTGTGCAGTAGCAGGAGTGTGTCCTATCTATGGGTGAGGGCGCTAGCGTGGTCTTCAGGGGACAGGGCCAGTCTAAACCCTCTGTCCTCTGCGACCCTCTTGTGTAAATAAGGATATTCCTTAGCTCTGTGTATTGTGAGGGTAAATATGTGAAATGGTTGTGAGCCGTTTCAGTAAAAAGGTGCCATCATCACTCAAACCTCTTATGAAGAAGTGGATCTAGGATTTATTTTCCAATAAATAGTCCTTTCCTTTCAGTCCTGCCCTTCCCTGTATCCCAGCACAGCCTTTTTGCCTCAGTTTTTGCTTTATGCCTGTCGATCTGGTTTTGCGAGGCGATTTTTAATGGAGGCTTACAAACACTTTGAAGCTTTACTGGAGTTTAAGCAAAAGTGTGGGTGGTATTTGGCATTAAATTTTCTACAGAAGAGCGTTCTGCCTAGGCTCTCTGTTAACAGAGAGCATGTGGTACTCTTTATCCCTTTCCAAAATAAGTGCTGGTTCATCCAGTGCCGCATGGCTTCCCTAGTGACATGTGTGACGGCGAATTTCTGTGTCAGTGTGATACCAGTTTATAGAATTTACACCTGGATCATTCCACCTTGAAGTTTAACAGATGTACGGTGTTATTTCAGAGGGTGCTTTAATAGGAACAAGTTGTCTGTTGCTTTTTGTAGTTCCTCCTAAAAGAGGTGCAAGAACACTGCGCTGTGCAGCCGTTGTAACGTATTCACAGGTAGGTTCCTGCAGTGCTTAAGACGTGGTTTTCTTTGACAATTATTTAAAAAATCTAGACATCTGAGGACAAAGAAGAGAGTAGCGCTTACTGTTCAGTTCTTACTGTTGCGGTGCCTTGCCCAAGGTCACACAGGAGGGCAGTGTGGGAGCCAGGAGCCTGGCGGCGGGCTCGGCAAGTGCCCTCTCTGATGACTGCGCTATCGCGTATCTGCAACAACCTCAACCTGCGGTTTGCCCTTCTGCTCTCTTGTTTGAGTCATTGTTTCTGGAAAGACTGAGACGTCATCTTGTCATCTGCACGTCGTATTATCGGGTTGTTCCGAGCTCCTGGCCCAGACCTTCCTTCTCCTTCTTGGAAAACCAGTCACCTTCTTATTATAGTTCTTTCAAAGCCTGCTTGTGCTATTTGTATTTAATTAAATTCAACACGAGATGTTCTTAACTAAGAAAAGGATTTTGAATGCTGAATCAGACCTGCTACCTGAGAGTTTTCTTCTGAAATGAAGTGAGAGGGGGATTTATGACAGCAGCGATAGAACATTGCTGGCATTTTAAGTGGCTTGCATTTTAGACTTATCATTTAACTGTCTGTGCATTGGACACTAATGTCCAGTGTTTATCATCATTTTAGTGGCTTCTGTACTGTCTCTTCTGAATTTCAGAACAGAATTAACGATTTCTACACGCCAGCTCTGCAAGCTGAACCCGAAGGGAATTCTTTTTGGCCGCTAAGACTGAAACCCGTGCAGTGGTGTAAAAGACGCGGCTGGCCAGCAGCGGGAAGGGAGCGTGGGAATGTGTGGACGCGCTGAAGCAGTAGTACGGGAGATGTAGCAGTGTGGGCACGTTTTCACGATAACAATGCAGATACCAGCGTATCCAAACATCTCCGCTGTAGTGCTGCGGTTATTAGCGTATCCTAAACCCTGTCTAATTCCATACTCCCTGTTGTGCCCGTTCCTCGTGGTAGGCGGCATCCCTGTCATCCTCACGCAAGATCCGATCTCCCCTGCTCTTTGTGGGGCTGATTTCTGCTCAGCTGAGCAGCCTCCCCGGCTCAGCCAGCCTGCTCCTCTGCTGTCACACAGCAACGCCATCGGTGATGGCTTTCAGACCCTGTCAGCTCTCTTGGGAGGCTGTTCACCAGCCGAACCGCTCCGACAGTTAGAGAACAGTAATGATGCAAGAAGGAAAAGAAAACTCTGCTTGCCTCTGACTCTATTTATCTGTAACGTAACGAGTAAGAAGCAAACATGGGATGTAGCTGAAATAAGAAACAAAAATAACCGCATGCAAGGAACAGACTATGAATTTGATCCCTTCTTACTCAGGAAAGGCTTTACTGAACAGCACTGTTAACATCTTGCTTCCGTTTCTTTTAGATAAGTGATAAAGGAACAGAGAGAAATCTTCTGCTTAGGTAAGATCTTATTGTCTCATCCTGCCATTCTGTATTTTCTCCTATTTTTAAAGTACTTCTGTATAAGTGCCATTTTTTTCTCTTACAAAAATAGTTCAAGTAATGCTTCAGACATTTTAAGAGAAGGAGGAGCGATGGGAGATAAAAATCAGTTTTGTGACTCTTTCTTGAAAATTAAAGAGATTTTTGTGTTCACAACGCTCCCTTTCAAACCAAGTTTCCAGCTGAATCCTTTTCCAGCTGGAGCAGCAGCGATAGCTGGAGGGAGCGGGGTTTGTACCTCCAGTCTCTGTAAAACTCCTGCTGCTGTGGCAGTTCCCCTCAGAGGCACAGCAAGCGTTTTCAGTCCGTGGCAATGGGCTACTTGGTGGAAAGTAGCTCTAATTACATCATTAGGTGAAGGCAGAAAATAATCTCTGAAAAAGTCTGATAACGCCTGATAGTGAACCTTGTGCTGTTACGGGCTGTGGTCAGAGCTCTCAGAAGAGCCACTGCTCCTGATGCTAAGTATAGTAACGTGGCTGGGCATGCATACACATTTTCCATGCTTCTTTGGCATCACCTGATGGGAAGCTGGAGGAGAAAGAAGTCACAGTAAAAACTTTCCCGTAAGGATACCGGCGTAAGAACGGCGGCGTGGGCCGTGATGCCTGCGCTGGCTGGCTGAACGGTTGGGTGAGGTACAGGGCCAGTCCTTGCTCCTTGTGCCCTTGCTTTGTTCGGCTCTCCAAAAACTGAACGGCTGTGGCCATCCCTGCAGACACTGCCTGGGCAGCGGTATTACCGTGAGCAAGTAAATTCCACGGGGTACGTGGTTTCATAGTTTTCTGCTCATCTAAATTATAACAACGGATAAAGCTCCATCCTTACAACATGCAAAGAGAACTTGGGCTCCTATTTGTCATAAGAAAAAAATGTACCCAAAGTCTTAATTTCACTTAATTTCACTTAATTTCACCTAATTTTGTTGGGTGTCAGTATCTAAATCCCCTTGAAACGCCCTGAACTTTGTTATCTTAATCTGGTTAACTCGCAGGGACTGCTAACAGCATGGTACCAGTTATATTTTGGTGATCTAGTGGGGAGTAGAGTGGGCCCACTCTAAATGTATTAACCATGTGACGAAGGGTTGGCACTGCGGGATGTTGGCAGGTGCTCACGGTACTGCTGAGCTGGAGGAGCGTTCTTGGACTCGCTCTGATAGTGCGCAGCAGCTTGTGTCATTCCGCTTCAAAATGCAGCTACTATGTGGAGTAGAATTTATACACATGGGATGTGCAGCCAAGGGTACGTGCTTCTCGTTATTTGGGGCTTGTAACGCTACCATCTAGGCTAGCCTCCGAGCGAGGAAGCCTTTGAAGTGTTTCTGTGCTCTGCAGAGGCATGAAAAAATGTCAGCTGTCTTCTGTTGGGCTCTTAGTCACACCGTACAGATCTGGATGTCACGTAACTGTCACAGAGTGTGCCTCACTGATCAGAGTGCTATTGATAAGAATATAATCCAAAAGTATACTTAGATCCGTTGATCTGAATGGGAAGTGGGTGCAGTAATTGCCCCCTGAAGTTGCACGGAGGAGTAAAAGGCAGTGCTAGTGCTGGACAGCATGGTGCAGGTGAAGATGTTGGAAGTGATTCTGCTGTTTCCTTGCTAAACACGAGCTTTTCCCCTTCTAAACGCTGACTAATTTGATAATCTAGAGCTCAGGCCATCTCTGAATGGGCTGCAGAAGTCACGTATTGCGTGGCTGGCAGGGTTATCTCGGGGTGCCAGATGTGTTACGGGCTGGCTTTGAAGGGGTTAAACGGGATGGGAAACGTCGGTCTTCAGGAGCACTGGTAGGAACGGGGTAGAAATGCTGAATCAGGGCTGAGGGGCAGGATGTGCCTTGCATCTCTGTGTTTCAGTCCCAGCTAGCTGTTCAGTCTAGGCTCAGTTAAAAATCTAAAAATGCTGATTCCTTACCTAATAAACAAACTAATAATGTCAGATTAAATCGCTGCCTACGTTGAATCGCAAGCGTCGAGGCTGCATTTGAGATTCTGTTCCCAGCTGAAGTCTGTGGGAAATGCCAGCGCAGCCGGTATCTAATCACAGCTCCGCTGCTGACCTGTCCTGTGACCACCGGTGACTCACGCGACCGTCCTTAGCGTTACTCGCCTCACCAGCGCCGGGGGGATAACGCTATGCGGCTTCCTTTCAAAAAGCAGCAGTAAAATGCCGCCGTAGTTTTTCTCTTTCTCTGCGACTGCCACCCGCTGCTAGGCTTTATCTTGGTGTGGCTGCAGCGTGAAGCACGATTCCTGCCGTTGCGTCTCAAAAAGCCTGGAGGTGTTTCTGTCAAAACCCAATCCACTGCAGCAGCGTTCTCTCTCAGCAGAGAACACCGGAGAAAATGTTTGTGTTTGAAGATTGAGCTAATTTAACGGAGATGCAATATCATTGTGTATTTATAATCATATTTCTAATATTCCCATGCATTCAATCAACTATGGATGCAGGTACATTTTAAGTTTATCCGTTCGTGTCATACACTCAGCTTCCCCCACGATCTCATAACGACCAGCATTTTTCTTTTATTTCTGCAGTCAACCAACCCGTGGAGATCAAGGGATGGGAATCTCCACGCAGGAAGGTAAATACTGATTTTTCGTTGACGCTGGTCTAAGTTACACAAGCCCTTTGGAAACAAAGGATTTTAAGTGACTTGGTGTGAAGCACGTAATGAGCAAAGCTGACAGAAAAATCCAGAGTCCTGTGTCAGTGTCCTTTGCTTTCATGTCTGTCCTGCCAAATTGTCTGTTATTTTCTAGCACAGTAACGCCACACTTCTTGTAAAATGTCCTTGATGCACACTTTTGCAGAAATTTAAGATTACATCTCCAAAAAATACAATACGCTGACGCTAGAACAAGGTACTTCCTTCTGACTTAAAAAACCAGTGACCCCGCACGCGCGCTCACCTGCACCTACACGCTGAGTTCACTTTGATTCGTGTGGCTGTGGGAACCTGCATCCTGTACAAACGACCCGTTCCTTTTTCCAGACCTCATCCTGGGCTATCGACTTTCACTTTTCCTTCCACAAGATCCTTCTCTAAATCCTTATCCGTGCGCTAAGCCTTTCAGCGCCAAGCAAAACCGTTACGGACTGTGAAACGGTGCCGCGATGATTGAGATCAGGCATAAATTCTTTTATCTACATACAAGGCTTTATTATTTGAAATATTTATACCTTTAGGTAGAAAATTTTTCAGAGTTTTTTTTTTTTTTTAAACTATTGGAGCTTTTTTGAAGAGTTGACCAACTGTGCTGTCTTGTAATGCTTGAGTGATGGACGTGTGAATTCTTATCTAGCCATTTTCTGTTGAGTCTGCGTAGAAGTTTTCTTCTCATTTGATTTAAAACCAATTGGTCACTGACATTAAATATTTTGAGGATTTTAGGGTTTTTGTGTTTGTTTTTTTTAACTTCTAGAATATTATTATCTGAGAAATTATGAAAGCACGTAAATTTAGATGCTTTAAAAAGTGTATATTCCACCTACTTGTGGAAAACATAATTCCATAGCTTCGTAACAATATTTTTTTTTAAAGCTTCTGAAACTCCTGTCATCCAGTCTTGCTGTAGCCAAAATGTGTTTCTCATGGAGGATCCCCACAGCCCCGTTCTTGTAACACGCGTAGCTGCTCAGCAGGCTGAGAAGCCCAGAAGAATCTCTCTTACAGCTGGCTACTCCAAACCCGACACACCGCTGTCAGCTCTGTAGGACTCGCGTTTCTGTGCCGTACCCACACCTTTTCTTGGTTAAGCAAGAAGCTATTTGTACTGTCTTAGGAAAAAAATGAAAAACCCCAATCCTTCCAGCAGACAGTCTCAGCAGAACCCAATATTCTGTACTTACCAGCGTCGCTTGATGCGTCTTCCTATTTTCTCGGGGCTTGAGGAGTTTGAAGGCGAGGGATTCCCGCGCTCTTTAAGCGCGGTGGCCGCCGCTGTCGGCCCTATAAGCTGGAAGGGGAGGGGAATGAGAGCGAGTTTCAGGGATCTGAGCAATGCCATTGCTATCGCCAAGCTGAAAATAACTCCTGACAAAAGCCTGGCATTTTGTTTCCGTATGTCCACTTGTGAGTAGGTGGACAGCAATGCGGCCCCTCAGATTACACCTAGGGAGCGTTCCTAAATGCGGTCTGGCAGATCAGAAATAAAGATTGAAGTTTTATAGTTCCTAGCACATTGCTGAAATGTGAATCATGAATAGTGGTTCCTGAAATGAGGATTTAGGTGACAAAGGGTCACCTTGCCAAAAATATTTTACCAAAAATGATTATTAAAAAACCCCAGACACCTGTGTGTAGGAACTTTTAGAACTCAACAGTTTTAAACCAAAGAGAATTTCATTCAGCAGTTTGTGATTTGATAGGTACAACTGGTTTGTCTTTTATGGTACAGAGGCTTTTCACTCTAACCTTGAAATTGTTCCTGGCTTTGGGCATTAAAATGGCGAGTTAATACGTATAACGTTGGCATGTCCAGTCATTGCCGTTACATTCGCCGTGCCCAACTGAGCCCCGTGGAAATGGATGATGCTGCCGACGTATTAAAGATGTTCACGTTTTACACAGTTTTAGTTGAAGTGCTCTAAAGATTTAGAAGTTAATTTTCATTTTCGAAAGGGATACCTGAATTTAGAAACTCTGATATTGTGGACTTTGCTGTGTGTGAAAGGGCCAAGCCCTTACAACCTGCAGAATTCTGAACCTGAGTCTCAGCTCTGGACTTTTGCAGGAGCGTAAGGAAATCAGATGCCAAATCAGACCGAAGGATTTTAGGGCTCTCTTCACTGAGGACTGTTGAGTCCAGCGAAGATTTTGTAATGCAGAGACAGATCCTTGATGTAAAGTTGGAGAGCTGGTTTTTTTCTGGGCGGGAAAGCCGGGCTGTGTCTCTGATCATTCTCCCTGGATAGTTAATGGAATCTTCTGCTTATGTCAGAAAAGGCTGAAGGCAGAGGTGTCGGTGCCGTGTACGCGGTGTGAACGTTTCTTGTAAGATGGCAGCAAGGAGGGGTTGGGGCAGGACTGAGCTCGCTGTTTGAGTACAGGGAAGGCACTAAGAAGCTTGTGCAGGCACGAAGTGGTTACCCTTGGTGATTTGCTTGAGGATCCTTGACATCTGAGAGAGCTGAATCGTCTTTCATTTTCGCCGCTATCGTTAGCTGCACCAGGTAAATCGTGTACTTGGGTGGATTTGCACCATAACCAACTGCAGGGAAATCTGGAGAAAGATATATATATATTTTTTAATTTATTTATTTTTGTTCCAAAATTTCAGTAAGTATTTTCCCTTTGAGTTTGTCAGAGAATTTGAGGGGAAAAGACAGGGAACAACCTTTCAGTTTCCTGGTATTGGGTGTTGCTTCATTCCTGTCCTGTGCCACCCCAGGTACGGGGTGAGAGTCTTGTTGAGAGCCTCTCCAGCTCAGAGGAGCAGCTGGGCCGGTACGGGTTAGGTGCCGTTTCGTATAATCCCTGGTCCACCGTGGTTATCAGGACCTGAGATTGGAAGAACAGACTTTAAATCCACAAGTGGAATGAACACATGCGTGAATTTTTATCTTCCTGGTGGAGTGAGAATGGAGTGGTTCCTAGAAATGAAAAGTAGGGATCAGAAAACTCTGCTGGGAGAACTGGAATGCAGCGGATCAGAAGGGAAGCAAGCCTGAAGATCGGGGGGCTTTCCTGGAGGTTGGAAAGGAGCACATCGAGGACTCGGGTCACATTCGAGGATGAGTGAGGCAGGCGGAAAGAGGAACGAGCTCGGAATGGGGGGTCTTCCGGGGAACAGGATACTTTGCGCAGAGGGGCGGAAGCTTTTCAGCCTGCAAAGTGAACAAGAAGAAAGTAAAGTGCTAGTAAATCCTGTGAGAAGCAGCCAGCTACTGTGTTTTGACAGGAGCCAAGGGACGTTAGGCAGCAAGTCAGAAGGTACGTTCACGTTTCAGTTTGTGAGAAGACCGTTTCTCCAAGCCTAATTACTGTAGGTTCTCACTCTGCCAACTGCGTGTCCAAAAATGAAAGGTTTGTAGTTTGTTTCCTTCGAGTAACGCAAGTTTCTATAGACTTCTGCCTTTGTATTTCTGGAATTAAATTGGTAGCATTTGTAAGGAAGATCAATCAATTACCACGGTGGAGAAGAAAAAAAATCTACTCTGCTGCAGTGAGAATCTCCCCATTTCCCAGCTTTTCTTCTTCTCTCCCCCTCATGTCAGAGTATTTGAATAGTGACCCTGTTCTGTCAGGTGTATTTTAAAATCTCAGGTGTATTATAAAATATAGTTTTGCACTATTGAAGAGCAAGCCAGTTAGTTTTAGTGTGTTGTTAGCTAAGTTTTTTACCCGGTCCAAGCCTGAATCGTGGGCTTTGCCAGTGTTTCTCTTGTCCTAATTTGGACAGCCAGGCACATTTCACCTGCATTTTCCTTTGTTAGTTATTCCTTGCCATCTAAGATGAGCGTGAGCTGTGCAAGGAGCCTTCATCGCTCTTCCTTCAGCAGCAGAGACTCTGCTGGATATGTTTAAATCCAGTTGTTTAACTTGACCTGCTTGATATGAAATTGCAGTAGGGGAGAAACACGTTGGAAGCTGACAATCCTGGCTAGAAAGCAGAACCCACCAGCGCAGCCGCTGCGAGGTGTGGGCATGGCTGAGAGGCACGGGGCTCACTCCTTCCAGCAGCCAGAGCTTACGTTGTTTCTAACAGCGAAGGGCTTCTGCTTCAGAGGCTGCACGTGCGATCTCTGCCGCGGCTCCAGCCTGAGAAAGATACTCTGCATTCCAGACTTCCCCACTGTATTTTACTCTAATTGCTGTTAGGAGGAGATGTCATCTGTAGTGATAGCATTCGGAAGTTAGATTGAGTTATTTAAATCCCTTTCTGATGAAATAGCAGTTTCCCTTTCTTCGGAACACAGACACCTCCCTGTCTGACCACAAAAATAATGAAGAGATGCCACTGAATGTACAATGTGTTACTTAACTCGGGTAATTTAATTTGATCAAACAAAAAAAGTCAAAATTTCAGTTTGATGTAAGTTTAATACAAACAAATTGATTTAAAAAAAACCAGTATAAATAATTCTTAACTTATATAAAATTTGATTAAGAATTCATTTTTTGTAGGTTTTTTTTTTTTTTTACTAACTTTACAAAAGAGCATTGTTGAACACAGGAGCAAGACATTTGAACGATGGCCTTTTTGTAAGACACGAAATATGTACACGCTCACAGTACTTCTCTTTGTGCAAAATACGTACTGACGGAGAGTCTGTACCTTCCTGTACAAAGACAATTTCAGCTTACTTTGCATAGCAGAAAAGCAACACAAAAACCACTACATACATAACTTTGTTGCTATAATACTTCAGGTAAGCCTTTTGGAACAAAACATTAGACGTTAACTTTCTCATTAAGAGCCAGTTTTAATTCTAAAGCATTAATTAAGGCTGTTCCAGTACTGAGGTCTTGCCAATTCATGTCCAGAACACACAATGTCCATCCAATCCCAGATATGTGCAGTGTGTTACCAGTAATTATGCCTGCTAACACATTCAGCAATTTGATATCTTAAAATTAGTCTTCTGACACTTCAAGTTTTCGTTGAGGAATATACAGAGTTCCTTGAGAGATTCTGTAGGTACCATCTGAATTTGCAGATAGTGGAGATACGGTGTTGGGCCCTCCTGGGGTGCGGAAAAAGTTTTCTGTAACTGCGTGAGGCTCTTGGGGTTCCTTTGAAACAGAAGGCTAAGGAGAAGAGAGAAAGTTACTTTCATTTAAGAGGAAGAAAAAAAAAAAAAAAGAATTCTAGTTTTAGGTTTCTACTGGGTACTGTTAATTTTCTTCCTGAAACTAAAAAAATTAACTCTTTACTGAGAAGAATAGACTTTTATTCCTTGATCTAATATATAAATATTAATTAAATAAAAATCTAGTTTCCCTAATCCCCTCCTATCTCCTTTAATACAAACAGATCTTAGGTGATACAATATTAGTACTACACAAAATATACAAAAGAGAAACTTTCTGTAGAACAAAAATACTCTTTTAAAATCCTCTGCAACTCCATCCTGTTAAAAAAAGCTAACACTCAAAGGCAAGACCTTGAGGGTGGACTAGTAGAGTACCAAGAAGGAAAGATAAAGTGACAAATGGACAATTTGTTAATAAGTGTCCTCTCACATCTATGCAGAATCCTCCCTCTAACACAGTTGTCTCTTCACATCTTCTCATCTTCCAGCTGGCTCCACTTCCACAACAAATAAGATACTTGTGCTTCCTTTTCTAACGTCTCAACTATATTGTGCTTACGCTGCCTTCACTGCCAGCTCTTTGTGGGCAGTGCTGATTTATAAAGATAAAAAAAAAAAAAAGTTTACTTAAAAATTCTACCTGCTGTATACTTCTCAGTCAACCCATCACGGTCAAGAAGTTGCAATATGTTTTTTACTTACTTTCTCTTCTTGCAAGTTCGCGTTTTCTGAGCGAAGGCTAGCATTTCCTGGGTGTGAGGAGGCTGGCGTGTGCTGAACGGGGTTTGC
The DNA here is from genome assembly GCA_011801015.1 of Ardeotis arabs. NCBI lineage: Eukaryota > Metazoa > Chordata > Aves > Otidiformes > Otididae > Ardeotis > Ardeotis arabs. The sequence continues at coordinate 67,248 of JAAGAY010012772.1, read as the reverse complement.
AGGAACGTGCACGCCAGCGGGAATCAGTCCTATGTTTTGCAGCGTAAAGTTCATAATGGCAGAACCGGGGTTTTGGGCAGAGCTGCTATTGCTGGAGTTGGGACAGGAGTTGCTCAGGACAGGTGCGGCAGCTATAGAAGTTGGGGACAGCATTATATTCAAGGGTGTTATATGAAAAGCAGGAATGTTAACTGCTTTCACTTCGGATGCTGTCAGTGGAATGACACCTGAAATAGAAAAATAAAGCGTTGAAGGGGATTGAAAAGGGAGCCATTGCGTTGTGATTTCGTTACCTGCACGCTTGTTCCCTGTAATGCTCACCAGCAATGGCGGGGCTGTAGGTAGTGTGCTGTACTGAACATATCCCGGCTTTCTCTTTATTAGAAAAGCCTGCCTTGTTGCCATGGGTGCACTGAGTGAGAGGAATCAGATAACCAGATGGAAAAAAAGTCTGAAAAAGAACAAGACAATACACCTTTACCTCAAACATGTAATAAAAAAAACCAAAGTTTTTTTCCAAAGTTGGATCCCCCTTGCCTTGTTCTTATTCTCTGTCCTCCGTATCCCCAGGATCCTGTACTCCATGTCTGTACTACCTTCTGTCTGAAATTAGACACAAGTGACTCAAGGACACGCTCTTTAAAGACTGCCCTACTATGCAGAAGTCAGCTGGCTCCATTTCCAGCTGATATCCTCAGCGAGGAACTGGAAATCCATCTGGGATTAGCACAGTACAATTAGACAAGACAGAAGAGAAATCCTGATAGTGAATACTATTTTTTACCCAGAAGAAACATCTGGACCCCGTAATCATAATGTCACCTCATTCTTGGATGGTGTTTTTCCTAAGATAAATACTGGAAGACAATCCTTTTGCATTTAAAAGTCCTGGTTTGTCAACAGAACTGTTCTTTATTCAGGTTCTCTACAGCAGTAAGTCTTCATTGCAGAATACCAAATTTTACTGATGAAGAGAGTTTCATGTGATTCTGTTGTAAGTCAAAGTATTTGAGACTAAACATACAGAACCAAAGGACTGGGGAGGTGTGGCATCTCAACACTGCCTTCATGTGCGTAGCCTTCGTTGTGATCTTCATCCCAATGAAAGCCTGAAAGGCACTTCATGTCCTCTCCTATGTGTACTTAATGCAGAAATACAAGTCCTACATTCCTACAAAGTAAAGTTTTAAAAGCACACTAAAAAGAATCCAACCAAAGACACTCTGTGCATGTGTCGTTCACTATACTTCTGTTTCTTTTGCGAAGACTCCAAGTGGTGTTTTCCCGGTAACGGCAAGATGTGCTGTGGTGTCTGGCAAAGCTTACCTCAGGAGCAGGAATGGCAAACGCTACAGGTACGTCCTGTTTAGTTTTGGTTTTGTCCTCATCTTCTGCAATATCTTCTCTTTTGCATTGGTCAGAGCAACTTGCTGTGTTTTGAGCTAAGATTTCGGTTTTGTTGTGACTCTCTTCCTGGGAATTGTCCATCTGGTGATTCATTTGTGAGCTATTGGAAGGCGGTCTTTCATTTTTAATGGAATCTCCCTGTAAAAAAAGTACAAACAAAACCAAAGGCAGATGTTGTGAGGCTTAACGTTCTCAGTTACAGGTCTGCCGTGATAGTTATACGTATTAAAAATAAGCAAAGCAAGCTCTCTCTTTTCTCCTGATCCCCAATTTGTGCTCTACAAATTTCTAGTCCATAAGACAATATCGTTTCATGTTATCCCCTCTTGCTCCTTCACAGCTAGTGATGTTTGATGTCTGACACCGCACGTTGTCACAGCACGCTGATAACATTTCACGACTCTTTTGGCAAGGATGATTGAAAGCAGCCCAGTAATTTACAGACACACTAAAACATGCAGCAGCTGAGGAGCAGAAAGCAATCCAGTTTCTCCATACGCATCAAGGGTGTCCGAACCTCTTATTCTCTTCATGTGCTGTATTATTGTGCCTGCAACAGTCCACCATTAACAATGTAGAAATTGTAGAACACCTCTAACGCCAGCAGCAAGATGAGCAACCTGAACTACTCCAGAATCATTCTATACATAGGGAAGTCCTGAAGTAATGTTTTGGGAGTTGTTTTATTTTGACTCACATCTGTACGCTCTGACAAATCTTCTTGGAAATAAATATTTGAAGAGGGAAGAGAGAAAAATGCAGCCTGACCCTAGGTTGCCTTTTCAAAGATAGGTATTATGTTGTATACTGTATATTCTGCCTGGGGCTTTGCAAATACCTGCAAGATTATATTTATTTATTTTTTATATATTTATATTTATATAACCAAACAAAAACCAGCCTCCCAAACATCAGCAAGCACAACAAATGAACATCATCCTTTCAAGTGTAATGAAGGGATGGGAATAAAGAAGGTGCCTCTAGAAGGGTGGATATGAAGGACACAAGGTTCTGCAAGTCTGCAGCACAAATGCTCTTAAAGTAAGCTAAAGCCTTCAGTGTTTACAAGGCTACCCCCCTGGCAGGCTTCTTTACAATTTATTTACAAATTTGACATCTGGTAGGCTCCTAAATCACTTTGAAAAGGAGTAGATGGCAACGTCATTAATCTATAAAATGGTATTTTAAAAATAATTTAACTTACCAGAGAAGTATCAAGGCTTTCCTCATCACTTTTATACCTTTTGATCAAATTATTCTCCTGTAATTCTTGTGATCTTTTAAGGCACCTCTGTGATGAAGTTTCTGATTTTATAGGCAGTCTTTCTTTAGCTGTCAAGGATTTTGTTGGATCATCTGTAGCCGCCTGATTGTCCCCTTCCACAGTGGTTATTTTACGTAATACATTTGAATTAATACTCTTAATTCCAGTTACATTAGCCCGTGGTAGAGGCTGCAACATGAAACCTGGGTTGTACGTTGTCACAGTGTGGGCCTGGGAAGGTTGCAGATACACCGCGTAGGAAACACCAGAGTGAGGGTGAGGTAGGATGACTGGTGAGACTGAACTGTGGCTTGGAGGACAGACAGCCAGGGGCTGCGTGAGAGCTGCGCTGCGAGGAGGTTCGGGCTTGGAGGCTGCCTCAGAAGAGGATAAGTTACATTCCAAAGAAGATCCTGACAATTTCATTTTCATCTCTTTTGCTTTCCTTAAAAAACAGAACAAAACAAAAAAGCCCAAATGAATTTTAAAAGCTTCGTACAGAAATGAATGTCCTGACAAATTATTTTCTGCAATCCAGAGACTTGACATGAACTCGTACTGCTCAATCCACTAAACAGAAAATAATGAGTGAAAAAACCAGCCTGCAGTATCAGGGGTTACCGGTTTTTGCAGACTATTGCCCAACTCAGCCTAAGCACAGCTTTAACTTAATGGCCAGTGACAAAGCTTCTCACCTCAATGACTGTGCAAACTTACTTTGATTGTCCTTCCAGCTGATGTGGAGCGATTGCTGGAACCTGAGCCATTTGACCTGGGAAAGCTGGTAAATTTTCATCAGTACCTGGTTGAAGGGGGAAACAAACCAAAACTGTTAGTACACCACACATAGAACTTAAATTTTGTTTTGAGGAGACTGCATTGTTTAACGTGGCATACACATTTAATGAGAAGACACTAAGACTCCATGTTATCCTCAAACTGCAGCCCAGACTTGATTTGATCAATTGGATGATAGCTTGCATCAAACAAACTTTCAAGCCTCAGCTCAATTTTTTTTTCCCCTCCGAAGAGGCTACCTAACAAGAACACGATAGGTAGTTTTCTGACAATTTTAGGGAATAGAGAACTGCTTAGATAGTAAGATCTAAAGCACAGTTCCCACAACAAACCAGGGTTAGAGCAGTTCATAGAGAAAGATACAATATCCAGAGAATCAGCTGTGCTATACAAACAAAAGTTTGTAGCCAGTAAGACATCACAAAAAGTCAAGATAGTGATATGGAAACAGGGATTTAATCTTCTTCTTAAACCAAACACAGTAATATACCGCTCCTTGTTGCAACTGTGCAAGCTGTGATTGGATTTAGTCCACCAAACTGGAAAGAGCTTCTACCAGTTTCAGAGCTTGTGCACTGAACATGCATCATTTTAGCTTTGTTTTCACTGTCCATCTTGTAAAGCCTCGGATTTCCAGGCAACATGTATTTTCCCCATCTTGTCTATTTTTGACATTTCTTAAGACATGTTTGTTGTAATGAGGCATACCCACGCATCTGCATCTCCTATGAGAAGAGGGTAAGCCTGAACATTTAATGCAAGAGTACATCTGAGTTAAAACCATACTTAGAAAAAGATACAGAAATACATTTTTCAGCTGCTTACTTGCGCTCATTTTAACTGGACTGGTCGGAGCAGACTGGATCATTCTTCTGTCGTTTTCTATACTTCTAACTAACTTTATGAGGGAAGGATGCCGAGTGAAGTTTTGCTTTCCTCGTGAAGGAAAAAGGTTTTTTGAACACTGTTCTTTGGAAGTGATGGATTCTGAAATAGGTGGGGGACAGGTTGTAGAAGTCATTTCAAATTTTTTATCTAAAAAGCAGAAAAAAACCCCAAAGAGTAAATACATATCATATACAGGTTCAGTACTTAAAAACAGGTTTTTGAGCCTGGCTTGTATTTATTGAAGTACTAACAGCACCAAAAATGGAAATGCAAAAGTCTCAGTACCAGTATATCCAGCATGTGGAAATACATACTGGTGTGCTATGCTGTCAAGGACCAAGGACAGTCCTGCTTAGTTTACTCTGTCTTTTGGTTAAAAAAATTATAGCAGAAAAAACAAAGAAACAATCAAAATCATCAGCAGAGCAAAAGGAAATGATACATACACCTACCCTGAATATTTGGCAAGACGCTGGGTCCTGTCCATTTGAACGCTGGTTTTCTACCTCTCTCCTCTGTAACGTGAACTTTCTTGATAAGCTCAAGGCTACTGAGAACATTTGCTATGTCATAAAGTCTCCTAATTTTGGCTGAAATAACAGAAACAAATGTAAAGTGTATCAATTCTGATTAACAAGTTAACATATATCAGATTAAAAACGTTATAGTGCCCTTTTAGCAGCTAAAAATAAAAACCTTTATAATTTTTTGTAAGAACAATTTTGTGGGACAGGTATTTATACTGTGAAATAACGTATCTTATCACAATGTGGAGTTTATATGCAAAATAGAATGACATAGATACACATCTGGAAAAGAAAATACTGCTAGGTATATTATGCTGAAGATAGAAAAAAACATTTTCAAAACAAGTTAGGTTCTGTGCAATGGCCAAATTTATATCAATTCTGTAGTGAAAATAAGTAGCTTAGAAGTGAGGTACACACATGCAATGGTGGATATGGGAATTAGGGGGAAAACACACTGAAATCCAACAGGATAATTATCCTGCACATTCTTAAGTGTTTCTATGTTTAGCTGTGAGGGAAAAGTTTTAGGCAGCAGTGAAATTACAAGTGACTGCTGGACTGACAAGTGAATGTCCTTAGGCCAGAGCTTCTGCTACTGAAAATTTGAAGTCTAGCAAGTGATTGAACTTTGGACTAGGCTTCTTCACAAAGAACACGGTAAAACATGATCCCTGAAATACAGACACGGGGATGGAATGCCCTGAAAGTGCTTTTGTCAGACAGATGTTATGCAGGAAGAATGAAAACAAACAAAAAAACCCTGCTATTGACTACCCAGCCACCCTCTCTGTGCTGCTATGATGCAGTGGGAAGGAAATGATGAACTGAAACCAGTGAGGATCAGTTTTCTTTTTGCACAGATAAAATTCCACAAAAAAAAGCAATGGAGTCTGCCTGAGAATCAAGGAAGGGCATAATTTTCAATGAAACCTGTAATTAATTCTTGGTCCCTCAAGAGCAGGCACATTTTTTTATTATTCTAGATAGACAGGCCTAGGCCTAGAAGTACCTTTTCATTTGAATGGAGAGGAAGAGGAGGAAGTGTGCAGGGAACTGAGAGCAGGGTAGAAGAATGAAGAAATAATTGGCAGTTAGAGCATTGGGTTTCACTTCCTCTCACGTGTAAGTTATTAACAGGACTTGTACAGAATTTCTTTAGATTTCCAACAAGTGTGTTATATGACCAGAACACAGATTTGCATGATTCTGGGCCACCTTTGCTGAAATGATGCTGAGATCTTTTGACAGATCGCTTGAGGAAAAAGAAAGAGAAATTGTTACCAACAAGCAGCTTTGTGACATTACTTCATGAGAGAGGATTTAATGGACTTTTCCTCCTCTTAGATGGTCACTATGTCATGTATCAATGATGGTGGTCCCTATTAAAAACTGCACAAGGTGTTTAGTGAGTTTTTGGAGGCTCAGATATGTTTATGGCAGGAAAAACATTATGGTAATTTACCCTACATAAACGTGTACTAGAATAGTTCATTTAGCTTCCGCTTGATATTTCTTTTTAGAGTCAAAAAGAAGACAGCAACAGCAGCATTTTACTTACTTTTAAACTTGCTTTTATCTAAGTCTTCTAACTGGTCTTCTCCAATCAAGATTTTAGCAGCAACTTCAAGGCTTACTATTTGAGGAGTCGATACAAGAAACAGCATCACAAATTTCTGGCTCATCACTCGTAAAGACTTGTCTTTCCTGCTGTTTACTGATGCTGCAGCAGACAGGAGAAAAGATTAAAGTATTAAGTGACACAGCAGCTACAAACATTTTTTAAAAACTGAAGAAATTTGTCAATAACGATTATTGTAAGAACAAACAACACCGCAAGCAAGGAGAGCCTTGGACTCCAGAATCGTGTCTCTACATGGCAAGAATCAGATAATTAGGTGGATACCAAGTTTAACTACAAAGAGAGCGCGTGATGTTTCCCCCTGTTTACATTTCTTATTCTCTGACAACTTGTACTCTTAAAGGTGCTTAACTGCAGGTTATACAATGTATTTAACAATCCTTAATTCACATTTCTTCCATGAATCAAACCTAAATTTAAAAATAAATTAATGGAGTAATGTGTACGTTTGTCTTCTATAACATGCAATGGTAACAAATCCTGCAATCAGACTGTATGTTGGGTATGTTTGATAGTTTCACCTGATACCCCTTGTTCTTGCACTGAAAAAACAAAATACGCGTGTAAGAACTGAATGAATAAGAGAACTGAAAGAGTGCAGAGCACTTCCTCTCACCACAAACAGCTGCGGTGCCTTTCAGGCAATAGCATATCAGAAAAAAAAAGTCCAAGAAATGTTTTTTCTAAGTTCACAGATATTTATCATGACAAGCACGTATTATTCTTGGCATTATAGAGAATGATTACCAGCACGAAATTCCATTCCTGGGAGCTCGACAAAAGACATTTCTGAATGCTCGTTTGAGACAAAAGATCTTGCCGTTTCTTCATTTCTTTCACCATCGAGATCAAATTCATGCTCGTACTCTCTTTTCTTGATCATCTGAATTTGTTGTGTATATTTGTTCTCTTCTCCAACTTTTTTCAAAGCTTGCAGGGTTTTGGAGAGGTTGTGTCGCCCGTGCCAGACATATCTGTTTTTGGCAAGGCGGCTCACCATGTGTAGGCTCTCTAGCACGTTCACAATATCATATATGCGTCTACGTTCAACGTCTGGAAAAAAAGAAAGATGAACACGACATCTCTACTACATCCAATATGTTTGGTCATACATTTATCGGAAACATGGTTTGCACAGAGGAGGGATCAGTTTTCTATGCTTCCCTCTCCTTTTAATACACTTCTAAGCCATTTTTGCCAATTCTTTGTTACAAAGGTTTCTGAAAATAGCCCTCATAGATCTTGCCGGCAAGGAAAAGAAAACAGTTCTTGCTTTAGATATGGAAAGACTTGCTTTTCCACAGTAATACTTGGTTTACAGCGTTCCTTCAGAAATAAAACTTACTGTTGCCAGAAGAGCCATTAGATGGGTCTCAGTACAGCTTTAAAAAAACCCAAAGCATTTTAAATCATTCATTGTATCAATTTTAGATTGTCTCATTAAATAACCTTGGAAACTCATGGTAGACAACTGTTCTGTAACTTGGTTTTATATGTTATTCTATTAATGCACTGTCCTCTCTTGTCTGTTAAATTCTTGGTTTTGACTATGCATTTTCTGAGAGAGGTTTTATTTTTTATGAAGGATAAATAGAAAAAAGAAGCTTCAGCTTAATGTTAGCAACTTAGACTCTCGGTACATCATTGGTGCGATATAAAAATAGTGATATAAACTGAGAAAGTTAAATTATAGAGAGCAGAAAGTAATTTCTTGCTTTGATGTCATGCTTGGACAGGAAGTTGTGGGTTCAGCTTGAGAAATGCCAGTTCCTGCCACAAAAATCCAACAACTAATCTAAGCTATCATCTCTAGATCCAAAAAAACTGCAACTGGTTATTTGTGGTATTGGCAATAATTTATATGTTTAATATTAAACACAAATTCAGAGTTTCTCAATTCAGGTCACTGAAGAAATGTTAGCTTTTCAAAAGAAATGCTCTAAGAATAAAGAGTGTAAAGCTGGGTTTAAAGAAGTTTGAGAGTACACAGTAAAGATTCAAAATGTAACAGATCAAAAACGTACTAACACAAATGGTAGGTTATTGGCACATTTGTGTGAAGAAATATGTAATTGCATATACACCAACTTACTGAGCTCTTCAGCTACCTCATCGAGGCAAATAAAATTATTCTCTGCAGTGCTGGGGTAATCAGGATATCGAGCTAAAAATTTATGACACAGTAATCCTAGACTTTTCTCTTTGCGACTTGGTTGAGATTTTTCGTATTCATCTCCTGATAAGTGCTCCTACATGGGAATAAGAAAAAAAGTTTCAATTTTTTTCACAATAAATATGTAAACATAGATATTTAACAGCTTCATTGTCAGGACTGTCAAAGGTCCATGTTTTTGTCAGTTATGAAATAAAACCAGCAAAACATTACCCGTTGTATGTAACTAGGCAATATCCTTACTTATACTTGGTAAATACTCCAAAATCAAAGCTTTAAAAACATTGTAGTATGTTAATGTGTAACTTTTTATACTGAATAAACAGCCTTCAGCTAACTTAAAAAAAAAGTAAATAAAGAAGACACCTTTACAACGTACCTGCAAACAGTGTTTTGCCTGTAGGACCTCCCTTGTGTTGTTTGACAGTTCCCTTCTCTGTTCTCTGCTCCTAATCTCAGGACTAGCTGCGCTAATCAGCATTTTCAGGTTCGAAGTAGGCGTCCATGGATCTGCTGGAAGGATTTCTTTAGGTTTTGGGGGTGTGGTTAGAGGCTGACAGTCAGGCTGTATCTCTGTCAATACCAAAGGTGAGGTAGCTGCTTGTTTCAAAGGAGTTTTCAGTACATTTCTGTATGGCTCAGAAGAATGATTTTCCTGTGCACCAAGAAGAAGATGTTAAAGCGTGACGTTAAAAACCACATGCACTACAATCCGTTTGTTGATAAGTCAATGTGGGATAGAGATCGATCGCATTTTTGAGTAGCTCAGAGTCAAAGGTTCAAGTCTGACTCTGAACCAACGAACCCCTTCCTTGAAACCAGTTTTTTGACCATGCCTTTAGCTTAAGACACGGGGCCCGTGATATTCTTAAGCAAGTTTTCCTTTAGCAAATTTTCCTTTTTGCTCCCTCTAGGGAAAGAACGGTCAGAGTGAATGTGTATCTGTAGCAGAAAGCTATAAGGAATGAGTGAAACCTCTTTTTATTAAGGAGCAAAAAGAAAAGGGGAGCCAGGAAGAAGTGCTGCTCGTTACAAAGGTAGCGGACAAAGGTCGTCAGGTAAAGTTTTAGAAACTTTTCTTAAGGACAGAAGTTAAAGTGACGGTGAAACGCCCTCGGTCCGGCGTTTTCCGTAGGCGTTCGTTGAGAGCGAAGCGGTTTCACGCCCAGAGGTGCTGCCAACGGCTGCGAACGGGCTCCCCGGGGCTGTCACCGCGCCGGGCCCCGCCGACCCGGCCCCGCCGAAGCCAGCAACCCCCGGGGCGGGATGAGGGGTGCCCGTTTGTTCGGTTTCCCAGCGGCGGGGACCGTGAGGGAGCGGAGGGATTACCTTGCCGCCGGTGCCCATCTCCCCGCCCGCCTGCTGCATTCTCCCGCCGCCGCGCAGCCTCAGGAGCCGACACCCGCCGGTCCCGCCGCACCGCTCCGCATCGCAGGTCCCGCCGGTTCTGCGGGGCGGGAGGAGGGAAGCGTTAGCGGGGAAACCGGCGGAGACTCTCTCCCCAAAACCTGCCCCTCCCACCCCGTGACGGGCGCCGGTGCCCACCTTGACCGGTTGCTGCCGCCGGGACCGCTCGGCGCCTCCCGCCTCTGGGGCCCGGCCCGCGCGCGCCCGGCGGCCCGCGCCCGCCGCCCAACGGCCCGGCCCCGGCCCCGCCCCGCTCCGCCCGCGCCGCACCGGCCGCTGCCGGCGCAGCCCCGACCATTGGCCGCCGCCGGCGGGCGGGGCCCTTCCGGGATCCGGTTTAAACATTTGGCGCCACTGTCGCGCCCAGAGAGCCGCTCCGAGCTGCTTCTCTCTGCTCCTGCTCCATCGCCCGCCCTGCCCTGCGACGCTTGAGACCCGGCGCCCACCGGGACTGGTGCTGCTGCTACCGCCGCCGCTGCTCCTCCCGTCCGGTCCCGGCGTGCGGCCGCTCCCGGTGCCGATTTGAATTCAACCGGCCGAGCCGGCGAGGGAGGAGGAGGAAAGGAGGGGGGGAAACGGAGCAACCAATCACCTCGCAGCCCTCCGCCCCGCGCAGCCAATGGGAGCGCGGCGTTCGGCGGCCGTTCCCTCCTCCCGCCGCTACCGGCCGGGGGCGGTCGGGTCTCGAGCCGGGCTGAGGGCTTTGGCGGGTTCGCGGCGCGGGAAGCGGGGCGCGCGGCGCCTCCCTCCCTCAACAGCCGCCGGCTGAGGGGGCGCGGGCGGGCGGGAAGGGAGGAGCGGGGCGTGCCTGGGCAAGGGGCGCTAATTGGTTTAGCGCGGCTAATTATCTGCCGCCGTTCGCGGGGTCCCGCGGCCTTTACGCTCTTTAAAACAACAAAATCCCCCGGGGGCGGCGGGAGAGAGGGGGAGGCCACCGGGCCTTCCAGCCTCGCCTTCCCGCTCGGCCCGGCGGCCGCAGGCGGAGGGAGCCCGGGGAAGGGGCTCCCACACCTACGAGCACGGCGTAAAGGGGGTCCTGTGCTCCCAACGCCTCGCAAAAAGGAGGGGAAAACCCCCCAGTTAATAACTCACTGATTGCTTGGGTTATTGTGAGCGGGATCGCTGGCCGTTGACTTTGTGGGAAAGGGGTATTTTTGGTGCCCCCTGAGATAAGATTGAGCGGCCGTCCGGTATTAAGATGGGCTGAACCGCTTATCACAGATGTTACAACACCTCAGTTTGCAGGTAGACGTCTGGGATTCAAAACCACTTCGGGCATTTTTTTTTATATATACTAGAGCTAGGACTGCACAAATATAAAAGCTTTTAATGTAACTGCATGATTTTCTGCAAGGACATTTTTGAAAACATGTAGATTCCAATTGAAAAATTACCCAAGTAACTTTCGCCCCCCGGTATCCCCAGCCGTGTAACAGCTGAAGTTTGTTCTCCTGCAGTACGTACGTGCCTCGCCTTAAAGCCAGGTTTTAGCATCTGGTGGACATTTGCTTTTTTCCTTGTTTGTACGTTGATACAATTACTGTGTGTTGGCTTCTTTTTGTAAAAGGCGCACTGGAAGTGGTGTGTGACTGGCAAGAAATACAATTATAAATACTAAAATATGGTGGTGGTTGTTTTTTTGGGTGGGTTTTTTTTTTAGTTTCTTTTCTTCCGGGGATGATCACATGCAATACCACGTTTGCTGGAACT
>JAAGAY010012772.1:28429-55412 GCA_011801015.1 Ardeotis arabs | reverse complement strand
GCTTTTTTTTTTTTTTTTTTTTTTTTTTTTTTTTTCATTTATACTGAACTTTCAGAATTGCCCTTATCCCCTGATCAAGGGGTCATTATCTCTGTTCAAACATATTGTAGTATCTCTCGTGCCCTTTGCTCAGGGGAGATCTTTCCTCGTCTCAAAGCTAGCCTTGCAATCTGTTCATTTTGACAGTACCAGGTAATTTAAAGTAAAGGTTAAAAGAGTTGCTAACATTTTTACAGTTACAGAAGTAATTATTCTGTTAGTAACCTGTTTGCCTCTTGTGTGCTCTTCCTTACTGTGCTACTTCCTTCGCCTTTCTGAGATTATACAAACGGATGGAGCAGTCAGTCGGTGTGCTCAGTTGCAGCCATCAATTTAAACTGTTCCTATTCCCTTCTGCTCTTGCTTGAGCTGCTCTCTGTAGCCCTAGGTATAAGAAGCCGTGCTTACGTTCTCTGCTGGGTACCTTTTAAAGAGAAAAGTGTAAGGATTAAAAGCTGTATGGCCCTGACTGGGAACCAGAAGCACCAGTACCAGGTTAAGAATAGGTCTTTTAATGTATAACCTTGAAGCCTTTTGCATGATGAATCTCGTGTGGGATGTTTGCTAGTTCCAAGTAACCACAATGCCAGCTGATGCCAGGAACCGGTGTTGGAGAGTGATATGTAATTTTATCTATGCTAGCTCAACTAAAGAGTTATTTGAAGCATGGTCATGTGGATTAAAGGAGTATATGTGATACATCCTACTAGTTTAGCTAAATCCAGTAGATGATAAGCAAGGATTATATGTAAGGTGGTAACTAAGAATACGTAAATTGAAGTGCTTCTAGTGCCTATATTCTAGGTAAGCATGCCTCCTTACCTTTCCCGTAGATATTTTCCTCTTCCAGTAACAGCATTAGTTATGCGCTGTGCCAAAGAAAGCACTAATCTAGTTTGCTTTGCATGCTCTGCTCAGAGTTGTCCTTCTTGTATGAACATATATTGCCAATAATGGATTTGTTTTAGCATGATCACAAGGTACAAATATCAATATCTCGTGCTTTTTTGGCTTCATGAATGTGATGCTCTACTTCTGTCCAGTGGAATTGTAATTAATGGCTGACATAAAACCAAATGCATGAGAAACTTACTGAAATAATTCCTATCAGGTAATTCCATGTGTAAGATCACTTACAGGTTGCCCAGGGAGGTGGTGGAATCTCCATCCTTGGACATTTTCAAAAGTCACCTGGACATGGTCCTGGGCAAGCAACTTGAGGTGGCCCTGCTTGAGCAGGAGGTTGGACAAGATGATCTCCAGAGGTGCCTTCCAGCCTCAGCCACTCAGGAATTCTGAGATGTGTAGTGATTACATATCTGAATGTATACTTTTACTGGGAAGTTTAAAAAAACAAACAAACAAAACAAAAAAACCTGATGGTATGTGAATTTAAAAGATTGTGGTTTGTACAACCTTCAGAAAACTGAACTTTCTGTAGCGTTCTGCCCCAATGCCTGATTGTTCAAACTATTTTAGGCTGCTTTCCTCAAGGAACTAGTTTGCAATTACTCTTCTGGACCTGGAATTGCAAATTTCTAAGCAATGGCTGCCTGCAGGAGCTTTGCAGCAAAGTGCCTCAAGTCACTTTCTGTTGTTGAAAAACTGCTTGTGGGAATCCTTGCGAGTGCTGCTACGTATTGCATACATCTCTTTCAAATGTCATGTTTCCTTGTAATGTTGCTTTTATTCAAGCAAATTCTGAAGGCAATAGATGTCCTTCTTCTATTATACCTTAATTCTAGCGTCTGATGGGTATCGAGGAGAAACTGCAGTTTTTCGCAGGTATGTACTTCTAGTCAAGAAATTAATGATATAAGCAGACCCTGAAATACCTCAGAAATCTCTCAGTAGATTGGGTTAAATATTTGATATATTTTAAGTATAGATATAGAAATTATTTTCTTAAATAAAAATGAAAAGAAGGCAGAGTAGATCCGGAAGTACAATGTAGTAGCCTGAAACCTCAGCTTTTTCCTTATTCAGACGCTTCTGTCATGTTAATCTCTCCAGTCACTTCAAAATTCTGTAGTAATTAGGCTTATAATACTTCTGTTGTCCTCATCTTTGCTCTGGGTTATGTTGTAACAAAAATATATCTTCATTTCAGAGCTATGAATAAAGTTTTCCAGAATGTAAAGATTGCTTTGGACTCCGCCTCTCGCAGAAGCGGTGTAAGCACTAGAGGTCAGACTTATTTTACTCCTTTGTATTTACAAGACAAGACTGCTGTTAAGTCCTGGAGATGTGCTTGCAGGCTGTGTTCACGTCATATTATTTACCCAGCAAAATGACATGGGTAATTTTGTACAGTGTATAGCAGTGCTAAGTGGCTCTTTAATCTTTAAAAAGTATTTTTAAAAAATTGAATAGATACAGTAGGGAAATAATGGCAAATAAAGTGATATGTGGCAGACTACTTTGAGACACTGCAGTTTTTTTATCTCATGTATTTTTGCCTAAAAGTGATCTCGTGTAGTTTTGCCACCCGATACCTCCGCAGGCAGTGGCGAGCGGCCCGCGGAGCCTGGGCGGTCAGTAAGGTCAGTTCTGCAGTACACGTACGCAGCCCCAGTTGCGTGTAGATACCCAAAGGGATCACTGCTGCCACTTGCCTGCTTGGGACTTGGTGTGGTTGCAGGGAGGAGTGACGGGAGGGAAATACCTGGCAGCTCCAAATCTGGGTGTGGGAGCAGCGCTTGGTGGCCACAGCAGCGGGACGGGAGCAGCTCGGTGCGGGACACAGCACCGGGGTCAGGAGGCGGCAGTGCCAGGTCCAGAAGGCGCTGCAGTGCGCTTTGCTTGAGCTTTACCTAATTTTGTATTCATTAGTCTGCATAAAATTAAATCATATTAAGGCGTGTTATTGAATGGAGTTGATTCAATTTAACTTCAGTTTATTTGCTTTCAGTTGTTACATTATCTTTTAAAATCAGGCTAATTAAATCAGCTGGTCAAACTGAGGTGAAGGTGGAGGAGGAAACAAAGAAAACATTACGGAAACCTGGATTCCTAAACAAACAAATGCCTTTTTCAGTCATGCTAATTTTGGGGGATGCTAATTAAAACTTAATGCATGCACCAGAAACGACACTGGAAGAATATTAATAGCATGGTACAAAGAGAAGTAGAGATGCAGTGTTTTGGTGCTTCACTTCTGTATGTATATTCTTTCTGTTATGAGGAATTATTAGGAAAAGAAGATAATGGCACAGAAATGTGTGTATATTCAAGATCAAACATACCTGAGGTTCAACAGGGCACTTTCTTAGCGCTGGTGCTGAGCACGTAGAGCCAGGAGTTTAGAGTACTTGGTAAAGAGCATTTTTCTACTTCAAATGCATTCTACTTTTTGTAGTCAAATATTTATAGGTAATACCATCTAAACAACTTTAGTGTATTGTAAACTTCATTCTTGCAACATTTTAGAGATGAGCTATTGCTACTAAGAGTTGAGACTTCTGGCCATTTAAGTGAATAATTTTTTTTTTTTTGAGAAATTAAGAGGAATTCTGCTTGGCAGAGAGAAACATACAGACAAGCCTTTCACTGCGATGTTATTTTATTGATCCAAATCTAACGTGTAAGTTGAGGCAAAGGTCTATTTGCTTCATGTCGTTGAACTAGAGGATTAGATTTATATTATTTTTTTACTACTTTGTGTGCTTTCCACCTAACTCACTGAAGTCAGAATTTCATGGGCCAGCTAAAACACAGTCAACTCTGCTCCTGAAAAGAGATTGTTATAATAGTGACAGAACTCACGTTTTTATATATGTAAGAAAAAAAGCAGCATTTCTACAGAACCTGCAGATCTGTTGCACATTGCATGCCTGGTCCATCAGCCCAAGCTCCTCTGTGTCTCTCAGCACTGCCTTTTGCTGGTGATGGAAAGGAAGATGAGTGCTCAGAGCGGAGGAGACAGGAGCAATAAAGATGAGGGGCAGACAAATGTCTAAGAGATGAGAGGTGTCAACAGTGCTTGTGTATGAACCAAGCAGTGACGAGGGGCTGCGGGGGTTTTGTTCTCAGCTGGGATCTACTGGAAAGAGGTGCCCTTTTAGTGCTGCTTCGGTAGCACCAGGCAGCGTTGTTACAGATGGTGTCACAAGCTCTGTTGTCGTATCGCAGAGGTTACTGTTGGATATGGGTCAAGCACATGTGATAGTATTAAGCAGTATCTGATATTACTGCTTGAGCAAAACCTGGAAATGACTATGCAATAAAGCAAGTTAATTCTATGCAAAAATATTTTATGTGATGGATTAAAAAAAGCTTGCTATACATTGTTATTTACAGGAGTTTGGGGAGATCTTATTTCCTGAAGTAATTGTGCTGCTGAAACTGCTTAATTTATTTTGTATTTCTTCTGTCACATATTTATAGTGGAATCTAATGTGGATTCTTAAAGAAGCCTATGAAGCATTTTTCTTAAGACCTAATTTAATTAGGTTCTTGCCAACAAGCAGCATCTAAGTTTTTTTTCAAAAGGATTCCTGCTGCACAGACACATCCAAATGCTAATGTTTGTTCAAAACACAGATTCTTGCACAAATTCCATCCTCCCTCAGTGCTTTAGCTGAGAAATGACACATGAAGTGTTAAATGGCATGTCAATAGCAGAGTACTTTGTACTGCAGGATTAACAAAGTAGGCTACCCTGACATTGCACAGACATACTTTACTCCTCTGGCTCAGCTGGAGAGATTCACAATATTCTTGTGTTGAGTTGGTTGGCTTAGTTGAGAGAATGCTGCGTTCACACCAGGGAATGAATTTTCCTGTAGTGTAAACTGACTGGTTTCAGAGGATTTACATCAGGAGTGAATTTGTTTCAAGAACGTTAATAGTATTTTCTATTTGAAGACTTTTCTCCATTTGAATGAAATTTTCCTTTCCCTGCATTTTTGTACCATGTTGTAGTTGAAAGCTGTTTATTTGAGTTTGCTCTTCATGTGTCTTGCTTTAAACCTTCTGGCCAGCTCTGCCTTTCTAACTTGAGCCACCTTTTCATCTTAGGGTGGTTACATCACCTTAGCAAGCTCTGTAGGTTCTCTTGCTCTAACTTCTGATAGCTCATTTGTTTCACACCGACTCTCTTGCGTAACCCTCTCCACAGGAGGTGTGTTCTTGCAGGCTGTCAGGTACCACAGCGATGGGCACATGATAGGCACCTGCGCTGGGACGTGACCGTCCGTTGTAGTTCTCTCTCTAAATTTGTCATGTACCAATGAATGCGTTGAACAGGGATTTCACATTCCTCTTTGCTTCTTTCTGCCGTCTTTCTAGCTGAAGGGATTACTTACTGAATGACCTTCTGCAATTTGAGAAGTCTGGATTTTTCAAAGGTAGTCGGCACCACATGCCCTGTATCCAGTCTTTCTTGTAGTAAGTACATCTGAAAGTCAGACTATTAGTCTGCCTGTGCTGGGGATTCCACGTTGTGGAATGGGTAATAAAAATTTCTTACCTTTTGGAAATGGTATAAATTATAATGGCATAAAGGGAAGTGGGGATGCTGAGTTTCTTCCATGTACAATTAAAAGCAAAATTCTCTTATGAGTTGAAAACAGACTTTTCTTTCCATTAGCTAGTTTTCCTGTGTCTTTCGTGTGTAAAGGGAGTGATTCAGCACTGCACAGATAATCTTTTTTTTTTTTTTTCCCCTTAAGAGAATGCTGCTTGAGTGCAGTAAATCCACCACAAAGCCCATAATATCTGAAATACACTTTACTTGCACCTGCCAGCTTCGGTTCCAAATGCTCTCTCTACTGAAACGCTCCTCTATATTCTGTATCTAGCATCTTAACCAAGCAGCTGCCACAAAGGGATTAAACATGTCAACTGTAATTACCTTTGCCTTATTCTCTGGCAGTTGTTTTTCCTTAAATATGCTCAGAGGTTCATTATAACTTTCTCACTAAATCTCTTGCTGCTGAAATCTATCAAGGTATCGTTTGCTGGCATAGCAAACGCTGACACGTGTGTCCACTCTTGCAAACAGAAGATGGTCAGGAGGGTTTTACTCATAAATTCTAGGCCGTGTTGTTCGAGTTCAAATCCCAGCTGAGCTTACGCTCTGTTTGGAAGCCTGTTAGGCTGCTGCTAGGAAGGAATCCTAACCTATGAGAGAACCAAGATTTTTGCAAAGTTTTGTGTTATTAGTAGAAAATACTTTAAATTCTAGTGACAGTTGAGCTGTATTTTTTAACTAGAGCAGGCAGAGGTGAGTGAAGAGAAGAGAGCAGGCGAGAAGGGTGACTAAATCGATCCTTAAGTTGGCAGACTTTTCTAAGAAATGCCCTTCCACTCCCAGCAATGGGCTCCTGAGCTCTGTATGTTTCCATTTATAAAATAAATGAATAATATTTTGTAGATAAAATATTGAGTGCTATTTTTAAAAAGCTCTTTGTAATTTTTGTTGTTAAAATAGATTTAATTTCATGTTGTGATTAATTAACTATTTTTATTACTTAAAATGACAGTAGAATGTCATTTACCAACGTCTTATGATGGAGGTTTTGATTAAAATATCACAGAAGTCAAAAGAAATTAAAAATTTAGTTAATATCAAGTTTTTAAGGGTGTTTTATTTTTCCAAAATCTTAAAGCCATGTTTCACCTTTTGAAACATTTTTATTGGAAGAAAAAGTATGTAGCTAAATATACATTAATGTATGACTGCAGGAGAAAATAACTTAGTCCTCTATGATTAAAGGAAACTTGTGTTTAGTACCTTTTAGCTGTATCCCTGCTGAAAGCCTAGCTATTAAGGCTAATAACTAGACAAACACATTTAGGGTGCTCTCTGGGCATTCTAATATTTCAGGTGAGGACGTCGGCATAGGCAGTATAATGCAGTAATAGTCGTGCTCCAAGAAGGCACAGAGGATGATAAATACACATTGCGGTATGCCCATCAAAAGAAAATCCCGTTTGCTTTGCTTGGCAGCCTCACCAATTCTTCACAGAAATGATAATTCTCTGAGGATATTTTCTTGTGAAGATACAAAGGGAAAAAAGAAACTTAAATGCGTTTGAATATTCATTTCTCAGCAATCTTGTTCTGTTTTGTTTTTCTCCCCTCGGAGAACGCAGGAAAATGTGTGGTGCTCTGACAAAGAGCCTTTTTTCTTCTGAATAATCTGGCACAGGAAAATGTTGCATCCAGTGAAGGTTATGATGAACTGAAGTTTTCACTGTGAATTCCCTCCTGGCTGTGCTCCAAACCCTGGCCTGTCAGTCAGGTATACACGATTTGCAGAGTTTGCTCCTTTTCCCCCTGAAGGCACTGATATAGTGTTTAGCCACAATGGAGAGTTGTCCATTAAAATGACAGGTGCCTGGAAAAACACTGGGCACGCTGCCCTCACGAGGTGAAGTATCATTGGCTGTTAGCAGTTGTGTAGGCACCTTTTTCAAGGGCCATTTATCCTGAAGGAAGCTTGCTGTGCATCCTCTCAAGTAAGGAACGCCTTTTTGCTGTTAGTTTTAAAAAGGGAAGCCTTCTCTTCAGAGAACTTTGTCGTGGGCAATGATGTTCAGCAGTGTGTATGTGCACCAGGAAGGTCCAGCTCCTCCTTGGCAGTGTGAGACGGTGGATGAAGGTTTGTCAATAGGGTGGGAGAGCAACCGGTTGGTTTCACACCTATTTGCTATTGGTGTTTCTTGGCTGAATTACGGTAGCATTCAGTAGAAACAAAGACCCTATTTTGATATTCTGTTCGCAACCACAAAATACACAAGGAAGAGTTTTATAGTAATTAGGATGCTTATTTGAAAACTGGGCTTGGCACATTCACCTGTGAGAAAGTACTGGTGTCTCCAGTGAATATTTCACCTAAAATACCTGTATCTTGTTTGGCATAGGGCAAGAATGGTGGGTGGATGCCCTCGCTTTTCAATTGCAATATCTTTCTTTCTCTGGCCTAATAAAAAGTCAGTTATACTCTACAAGTGAAAGAGCTTCAACAGAAGAATTGAGAATATTCTCCTGGTTGTTAAGGCCAAGCTAAGGAGATAGGATAGAGAAGTTCAGATCTCCTTGTGCAGAGAAGACCTTCAACTCTCTTACTAGGGAGGATTTCCAGCTGAATTTTGTGGGACAGAGCAGAGGTAACTACTTAATTCTAGAAGACAGTGTAGACTAAAGAATCCTGAGGGAAGGTTCTCCTTATCAAAATTAGAGGTCTGAGGGGAGTGAGGGTGAAGCTTGAATATGTTAACAGCTCAGCTTTTCCCTGCCTCTTGAGTTTGTTGGTGCAAGAATGTCTCCTTTATGCATTTAGCCAGCATATCCATTGCTTTCTTAGTCTATTCAAATTATTATTTTTACATTAAGTAAAGGTGAAGTCTAGGGTGGGTTTTTTGGGTTTTTTTTTTGTTTGTTTTCTAGGGAGGGGGGGAAAGGCAAGGTTCAGATGCATCTCTGTTCTTCTTTCCTCTAGATGAGAGAAATCTATGTAAAAACAGAAAAGCCAGCACCACAACTGTTTCCTAGTTCCCTTCTCAACAGCTGGATTTAATAGGAAAACAGGATTAAAGAGAGACACTATCAGGTAAGTAAGGTTCAATATTTTTCCTTTAGAAATTACAGTATGCACAAACTGGCATTGACAGATATGTTTTAAGCAATTAAACACATTAATCAAAACCAGAGTTTCGTTCTGATTTGAATGGGAGATTTGGGTGGAGTTGGAAGGCAGGGTCAGGTTCATTCCATTACGAAAAGACAAAAGCTCCCCATTCTGGGAATAATGACATTGTCATTAACAGAAGAGAGATGTGGCTCACAAAGAAAATGGAGTCAGACGACGGATGGGGTACTGGCATGGAAAGCTGCCATTTCTATCAGAGAAGACACGATGGAAGCTTGTATGTACTGAAAAGTAGACCTCTCTGCAATGACCTTGGGGGCAGCACGAGTAGTGCCCTAAGTGGCCTTTATATACGGGCTAGATTGCTCTTGAAAACTTTTTCTTTCACATAATTGCTTGAATGAGGCTGAGGAGCTACAAAGCCACTTCTCTGCTGTTGATATGGGGATGAGCTGCTGGGATGATTGACAGTCCTATTGGGCTGGAGATAAGCATGTTTCTCCAGTTGTTTGCAGAAAGTCTTGCCTCATGTGAAATCATTTATCTCTAATCAGTGAATCACAGATCAAG
Organism: Ardeotis arabs; assembly: GCA_011801015.1. Lineage (NCBI taxonomy): Eukaryota > Metazoa > Chordata > Aves > Otidiformes > Otididae > Ardeotis > Ardeotis arabs. Next base: position 46,206 of record JAAGAY010012772.1, on the reverse strand, counting down.
ATAAACACTTGTGCAGAGTCAATAACCTAATTTTTATTTTTGTAATTAAATCTTAAGAGCTGCCTGATTTTGCATTGAATCAAGACTATAATTTCAGCAGTAAACATCTGATATTTTATTGTAATGAAGAAGTGAAGAATGAATAGAGCCATATTTTTGATTAATTAGAATTTTGTTGCCAAGGAATTAATCTGTTTTCCCTTCTCTGTGGAAGAAAAGCCTCCTCTCTAAAATGAGTTTCTCAGCAGGCTTAATTATAGAAATGTTGAGTGAACTCCAGCAGCAGATATATTTCAACATTTCTTTGTTTTGCTGGATTAAGGAGGCAAATGGAAGAAAATAGATGATTGTTAAATACTGGATATGACTATTATTTTTCCTGAACATAAAGAGAAAAGCTAGCCTTGGACCTAAGACTGCTTGGTCACTAGCTCTTTCTGGGTGAGATAAGAGGGAGTTTAACTCAGACTGTCATAACTCAGATCCGTATTCATGTAGAAATGGCTCCAGGGTGGAAGTCCATACTAGTTAGCTGCTGCTATATCAATGGGGGAGTTACTGCAGTAATAAGTTACATGATTATGCTTCCTCAGATGATCCTTTGGACTGATTCCCATCTTCTTCTGAGTCAATGGGAGGGAAGGTAATAGGAGTGACGAGCCAAAATAATGTTAACTGCACTGCAGTAAACTTTACTGAATTACTTGCGATTTATAGATGTAAATCCATTTGTGCACACGGCAAGCTAACGTGTAATTTCCGTGGATATGAATAAATAGAGCAGCCACTTAATATTTTAAAAGGTTGTTTTCTGTCATTACTTATGGCAGCAGGGGATGCATTTAATTTCTTCCAAGTTTAAAGAAATAAATGCTTTCTCTTTGGTAAGAAAAGCTACCACGCTTATGTGATTTGTAGTAAGTACTGTGTCAGTTGCCATATTCCTGCTTTAATATGTCTCTTTAGGATACAGAAAGCTATAATCAAAATAATGATAACCAGACAGTGTTAGAAAATTCAGCTGCCTCTGCATCAGAAGCGGGGATCCACACGCCGCAGTTCAGGCTCATCAATGTTGGTAAGTGTTTTAGAGGTGAGTAATTGAAACTTGCTGCTACTGCGTGCTTCTAGCAAAGTGTGAAATTGAGGAACCAGAAGACAATACCCAAATGCATGGATGCATGACTGCAGTTTGAGGGCTTTCCTTGCGGGTGACTGAAGCATTTTATTGTCTATTATCTCACTGTAGAGAGTACAGAAACACTTTGGGGTGAGAACACTTAGGGTCCTAAACTTCACCACTTCATTTTACTGTTGGCAAAAAAACCCAACCCCTAAAGCCCTAGGTAAGACTGATTAATGGTATAATAAGCAGTTGGGTCGTGCTATTAGCATAGCTGAAACTGTACTGATGATATTTTTAAATTACTTTCTCTGGAAGATATGTAGTGAACTTTTCTTATGAGTGATGGCATATACGGATTAAAAACTTGAATACAATGATCTGGCCTATTTCTTAAGAAAATGTTTGTGGTTAAATGAGGACGGGGTTGTTTTGTTCTCCAGCTCACGCTAAGCAGTGGCCAAAGCTCTTCCCGCACAGAACAACTTCTTTTTGAAAATTGTCTCCTGTATTAATCATCTCTCCAGTTGTAGGGAGGGGGATGAAGAAGGAAGAGTCCCTTGTCCCTTTAAGAGCCATGTAAAATAGCACTAAATAAGTTTGCACAATAAACCGTCCCTGTCGATGAGATTGGTTCTTGTGCACTCGGTTCTTAATTACTGGATGGAAAACATCTAATATGTGTATTAAAGGGTAATAGACTATTTTGTGTTAGTAAGATGCTCCTATAATAGCTTGAAAAAATGAAAACTGTTTCCTGAAGATGACTCGGTGTGCAGAGCCCTTTCTAACTGGGAAAATGAGTTCAGCGGTCTGTAAGTCAGCATGCCAAAAGAGGGAGAGAATGAAGAGGGGGCATGGCTGAGCTGGGTTGTATCTGATTTTCCAGTTATTCAAAGTAGAAGACTCTGAATGTAGCAAGTAAGTTACCCTCAAAGACAATTTATATCTTGTCTATTTGAAGGAGCAGCCTATGGTATATTTTGAGTTACAAATCTTTGTGTAAACCCTGTCTGATCAGCTACGTTTATACTTCATGGAAGCAGTGAACAAATGCTATTTAAATTAAAGTACCTCAATATATATATTTATCGCTTATATGAATTATTTTTTAAAAGAGAATGAAATGTTGTACACGTGCTAGAAATCGCAGCCTAAGTCTTTTCACTTCAAGAGGAAGTAATGAATACAGTGAATCCAAATTTCTTCATGCTTTTTTCTCTGGAGAGCGAGTCAGTTCAAAATTCAGGTATCCCACTCAAATCCATAGTCTGCCTTGAGTCTGAAACCTTGTAAAAATCCAGTTATTTTCTCTTTTCTGAAATAGTTAGATAAAAGTACTATATTTTTCCTGGTACTAATAAGAAAATTTGTAAAGCAAAGGACTTCTTTGAGTCCAAGCAGTTACATTTTATCCATCTGCCCTCAAAATACAAAAAAGGTATGAGAAGCTTGAACCGGTATCCCTTCTTCTTGCTAACAAATCTGCATTCCCACTTTCATCACAGATATAGGCTTTAACCTTTCCAGTGTTAATAATGAAACTGCTATTTTTGGTTTAAAAGAAAAAATTCAGCCTATTAGAGTGTTAAAGTATCATTTCATTTCAGTCTACCTCCTTAAAAGGTTGTCACGGCAGCAGTAAGCCCAAGATTAGTTAAAAGCTATGACAAAATTGTGATTTTATTCTTAACATTCCTATATACAGGAAAACAAGCAACAAAAGACTTCCATCCCACTGAAAATTCCTGCTCTCTTACATCTTCTTAACTGACACTTAGTGCTTGGATAATAGTCAGAACATAGGAAAAAAGATTATGGTTTTATGTTAGTGACATTAGAGTTATGGCTGAAGAGGTGGTTTCATTCTAAGCCTTCATTTTCAGGCACTTAAAGCTTTCTGAATATATTACCCTTTGGGCTCCCATTACACACGCTTGCTTTCATCCCTAAAGTGGTTTGTGGGGTTTTTGTCTTCTCTTTTTCTTTATTCTTTCATTATATTTTCTTGAGTATTTATTGATACCTGAATATGTGGAAAAGCTTTTTCATTATTTAATCAAAGTTTAGATTTTGTTTTCTGCATGTTGGTATTGGTACTTGTGCAGAACACCTGCCTTTGATACAGTAGAGAAACTTTATTTTATAGATAACTACACAAAGTTCTTAAAAACTGCCTGCTCTGTTTTGGTTTTTATGTCTTGAAATAACTAGGCAATTCTTTCTTTAAAAAGAATCCTGAAATGTGATATCATGGTTAAAAATGTAAATATGTACTAACTTATTCATGGGATTGCCTTGTGTGAATAGTGGCTACACATATCTGAGTAGAAAGAATAGATGCTTTCTGATGGTTTAGAGCAGGATTCCACTCTCCTTTATGATGTGGTGGGAAAAAAGCGTCTGTTTCGCCAACAAATGCCATAAATAAAAGCCAGAGTTCATACACAGCTTCAGTTTTGACTTTCCTAACACTGGCAGACAATAAGCCCCTCTTTGTTTATGTACAGTTTAGATTAGCAGACTTGATGTGGGAAAACGATGAGGAACTGGTAAAGTCAGATCCACTGCTACGGCTTCCTAACAGAGCCCCTAACTGTCAGTCCGCAACAATAATAATTTCAGCCTCTTGGCTTTCGGTGTAAATGGATTAACTCAAAAGATGAATTGACATTGAGGGGGTTTGTATTTCAGTGAGAAAGTATTCTGTGTAGCCAAAAAGAATGAAAGAACAGCAAAAAGAGACAAAGATCACGAAAACAAAACAAACCCCAAATCCTGAGTGGGAAGCTTCTCTGACAGGACCATGTCTCATCTACAGTATTCTTGAGTTATTTAAGATGGTGAACGTTGTTTATGTTTTTAAGTACCGTTTGGTGCAGATCCAACAAGATATCAATATTGCCCATTGTAATTCTGAAACAAAATGGGTCTTGTAGACAAAAAGCATCTGTAGAAAGCAAATAGTTAATATGTGCACTATTTGTGTTCCTAGGGCCAAGTTTGCTGTAGCGCTTGACCCAGCTGGTACTGGTGGCAGCACCTTGAAGTAACACACACAAAACGTATCCCAGCAAGGTCCTCCTCACCCTCCGGGTCTCTACGAGGCCATAATTTCACAGTAAAAGTTATCCTGCCAATGCTGGCTGCTGCTGATCTCATCAGGACTGGGAATACATTTTGGTGTTTTTCTTCCCTAGCTTTTTTCAAAATAAACATGTGAAGATTTCAGAATTCCTATGTCTCAGACAGCGGCCTTTTAGTGAAAAGATAGAGGCCCTGAAGAATGACATAAACGGAATGCTAAGTTTACAGAAACAGTCTTGTTTTTCAAAGCTACCATAGAGCCGTTATAAGGAGAGACAGATAAAGGGAAATCCAAGGCTGTGTAGCACTGCATGCTGTGAACAAAACTCCTGCAGTCAAGCTGAAGCTGGCAGGCTGACTGCCGCTGAAAACAAGCATCTTTTTTGGAACAAGGGTCAGTTATGGTAGAGATGGCATAAAAGTGATGGCCTTGAACATATGTGGTTTTCTTTTTAAGGAAATAGTAAGTATGAGTCTAAGGCATAGTTTAATTCTTTCTTTTCCTTCTTCTCCATTTTTTCCCCCTCTCCCTTCCCTCAAAACTCTCACAATAGCTTGGTCAACAGCATTTTCTTGCTTCATTGGTTTTGAAAAGGACTTGCTCTTCCCTGCTGTTAGATTATTTCCAGGAGACTGTCTCAGGTCAATAGTCATAATATCCTTTGCTCAACTCCCTCTTTCCCCTACCCAGGCAAAAGAAAAAAAAAAATTTAAACATAAATAAAACTGGGAAGTGGGAAAGGGAAGCATATTTTTTTTTTTTTTTTTTTTACGATTGATCCAGAGTATTTTTGGTATGGAACCTTATTTTTCTTTACAAGTACCTGGTCTCTGCACATAATTCCCATAACTTATCCTATGAGGCATAAGCAGCAGCAGCTAGGTTTCAGGTGAAATTAATGAAAACTATAGAGACCTTTTATTGGTATTAATTTTATTGCCATTTTTTTAAAAAAAAAAGATTACTTGCTCTAAGAAGTCTAGGAGACATTGACTGTAAAGAAGAAATTAGAAACATTATCCAGTTGTGGTTACCTTGGGTATTGGCTCTTTAGGTCTTCTTTCCACTCTTGTTTGGCTTTAACAGCCTATAGAAAGGTGGAAAGGTGTTCACCTGAGGTGTACATTGCCACCAAACTGATGCCTCTTTCGGCACAGCTGAGCACTGCAGAGCAGGGAGGTTGGCGCATGCGATTTGTCTGGTTCATTCAGGAACGTTCCTGAGCTGCGGGGAGGTGTCTGAGCTCTGTTAGCCTGTGAATAAGCAGCAGTTGACCAAAAACTCTGGGTACGGAAAAGTAAAATGCAGCGGTGTGTAGACCATATAAAGAACATTGAGAGAGTCCTGACAACTTAACTTCTATAGGAGTTTGCAAACCTACTGCTCCCCTTTTCAAAAGGAAAGAACTATACGTATATTGATGCTGCACATCATTATAGAGTTTGGATTAGAAAGTAAAATTTTGCTTTCATCCAGATGCATTAATAGTAACTGAAAAAAATGCCACATCTTAATGGCTAAGCCATAGAGCAGATAAGGGCTGTTGCTACTCATAAAAGATAAAATAACCTTCAAATGAGAGAAGCCTGTGCTGAGAAACTGGAGGTTTAAGCTCTTAATCTGGTAATGATGTGCGCGTGAAGATTTCTGAGATGAAGCCCAGTGCGGGAGTTTCAATTTTGCAGACCTCTCAAATGCTTCTATGTCTTCTCTATGAAATGCATGACCCCTTGATGAAATGTGTGCTTTTACCTACTTGTAATTTACATAGTGCAGGACCAGAGAGATTGTTTTGATCTTGTATTTGTTACCACTCATTCAAACTGTTCGTTCAAGTTTTCACTTGTGCTTTGGATCTGAAAAAATTCAGGTTCTATTGATGATAAACTGTTAGTGCATAAGCACCTGTGACTCAAAAGGTTAAAGAAAAAAAAATTTTCTGGGACAGTCCCTATTTTAAAGTTGGTAGCACTTTTGCTGTTGACTTATATGAGAGCTTGTTCATACATGACAACTGAAGATACGTGTACGGGATAATTCTTACCCATATATTGAGGGAATGTCGAAGGCTATGGAGAATGACTGAGTATATGTGACTCTTTCTGGCCTGACAGCAGACAGTTATTCACACAGAATACAAGAGTTTGGGCTATAAAAGAGGAAGTTTCAAGTCTTGCTTCAAGCTAGGAAGAATAGAAATATTTGGGTCTAGATCCTTTGCAACACACTATTACTTGCGGATCATGGGTATTTCACAGAGTAGCTGAGGTTGAAGACATCTCTGGAGATCACCTAGTCTGAACCCCTTGCTCAGCCAGGGTCAGCTACAGCAGATTGTCCAGGATTGTGTCCAAGGATGAGACTACACAACCTCTCTTGACAACCTGTTTCAGTGTTTGATCACCCTTAAACTAAAAACAAAACAAAACAAAAAAACCCAAACTCCAAAACCACTTCAAAAAATATTTAAGCAGAATTTCCTGTATTTTACCATGTGCCCATTTCTTCCTGTTCTTTCACTGGAGATCACCGTAAAAGGTCTTGCTTTGTCTTCTACCTACATCCCTATGAGAATTCATACACAGTTTTACCTATTTTAATGCAAACAGATGAGGAGATTGTGTGGGATGCCCAGCAGCCTGTGATTGTGTAGCTGTTTATCTTCAGAGGAACACTTGGGAGTATTCATTTTCTCTCTTTCTAGCACAAGAACTAGAAGGCATCGCCTGGCTCAGGCTATGAGCCACAAATTGTCAGTAGCTGGGAGTATAAAGTACGGAAATACAACTCTGCTTGGTTTTTTCTTACATCTTTGCACAGACTTTGGTTACGGAGCACTGTTAGAGATGGGATATTGAAGAAAACTGATTTTTGGCATGACTTGGTACATCTGCTTTTACTTTCTAAGACCTTACAGTAGTTTTAGAGGGATAGATGCAGCCAGTTTTGCTACAATTCTGCTATTCCTGGTTAATCTGCGTACTGATGTCGATTTTGGGGCTGGATGTTTTTTTCAGTTGCCACACCCTCTGAAGAGGTGGAGATATGTAGCAGCACAAAGCAAAGGGGAGGGCGTTCTTTAAATGATGCTTTTCTTTAGAACTAAACGGTTGCTGGCCAAAGCAACTCAGGAGCTCTCCTAGTTGAACACGTGGAATAGTGCCATCCTACAGGGGGGGAAAAAAAAATTGCTCCTAGATGTTTATCTCGAAGCTTGATTATTATAATTGTAAATAAAGGCTAATATGTATGTATATTAACTCGGGTCTTGTTTGCTTTTTATAGAGTGTGAAATGCGCTTCCACTTGTAATTGCAGGTTTTCTTGATTGATGTGAAGCTATTTTCTGTGTAAGCAGATACTTCTCAGGTTCCAGCTCTGTTCAAAGTATGAATAATCAACTACAAAAAAAAAAAATTGAAAAAAATGGAATTGCAAAGAGGTTCATTTCCTAATGCCCCAGGACAGCAAGAACTTCTGAGCTAGGAAATTACATGACCTTAACATGACTGTTGACTCTTCCATTGAATGAAAGCTGTACATCAAGAGAGAGATCTCTCATTACATGATGACAGCACATATTTTCCCTGGAAGATACAGGGCACTTTCCCTTTGGGTCTTGCTTATGAATTTTTACAGCTTGGAGAACTGCAAAAATGCTTGAGAGGAAAGTGTATCCGTGACCGATGGAAACATAAAAGGGAAAGAAAAGTCGCAAGACTTCACAGAATACCTGCTCGCTTCCTGAAATGCCATGTCCCCACACATCAAAGGCTTCACTTGCTTTCTGAAAGATACCGTTTTTATCATTGCACATGATATTGCATCCTTTGGGATGAATTCTGCTAACTATCAATAGAATTATTTATATTCTAAACTTGTCAGGTTAGCAAAGGCACAGGAATCTGGCTGGTCATTAAAGATGTAAGTGCATTTTAATGTATTGTATACTGTGCATTTTCCTTGCCTCCATTCCAGTGACTGCCAAGACTCCTTCCTTCTGCTGTGGCCTCCGTGTTCAGAAACTGGGTTTAATTCTGAGCAGGAGAGTATTTCTTCAGCTCTCCCGTCCTGGTTATTTCATACAATCCTGAATGTTGTAATTTGTAAAGTAAATCCAATTCAATACAAAAGTATTCTGTAAAATCTTTTACCTCTATAGGCTAAAATTAAGTTTAACATGTTCAAAACAACCTGTTTTTTGCAATCTGATCTATTCCCTGTTTATTCTGCCGCTACTGTTGTCATTGTATCCAAACTGTCCGTATGTAAGCAGCTGTAAACACTTCTTTACAGTTTTTGCAGTATGAATTGCCTTGAAGTCACATAGGATATAAATGAAGAGGGAAATAGCAGATGTTCCATATGGTCTAAGTACCATATGAAATTTTAGAAATGTTATTTCCCATCTATCTCCATTCATCTCTTTGAATTTAAATCATTACCTTGTCTCTTAGGACTGCTGTGAGGCTTAATTCATTAATGTCCATAAGTGCTTTGAAATCCTTAGATGAAAGAGATTAGAGAAGTGCAAAATATTAATATTAAAGCAAAAATGTGAGCCCACAACCTCTCTCCCTCTCTCCCTCAGCTCACCTGTTTATTAAGATATTTGTAATCATATAAATTTACCTGAGAATCGAGGCAAATACTTTGTCCTTTGATGTACAGATAGCGTGAGGTTGTAAATGCCCATTTTTTTTCAAGGAGTCTCTTTCATATTAATGAACTTAATGTAAAAACTTCTCAGCAATGTTTTTAATCTATTTGCAGTCTTTGTTCTTCTCCAGTTAAAATGTGGTCCTGGTTAAATCCAGCTGATTCTTGTAGGGCTGCATCAAGTGTTAAAAGATTCATACTGCTCTCTCCACAAGCTTACATTAGGAAAACACAAGTTCCTCTATCAGGTTTATGTAACTTCAGACTGTAAAATAACTGGCATAACACTATCTTTTCAAAATGCATCATTTGTTTTCTAGATAGGAATCATCTTCTCTGTTCTAACATCTGAATTGGTTTCTGTAAAGCATATTCTCTGTTTTCATAGGACAATAGGATAATTCGGGTTAGAATGACATCAGGAGATCTCTAGTCCAACCTTCTTCTTGAGGCAAGGTCAGCTATGAGATCCGATCAGGTTTCTTAAAGGAAGAAATTTAAATCTTAATAGAAGGAATTTCTTTAAGGAAGAAATTTTTTATGATGAGGGTGGTGAAGCACTGGCACAGGTTGTCCAGAGAGGTGGTGGATGCCCCACCCCTAGAGATGTTCCAGGTCAGGCTCGACGGGGCTCTGAGCAACCTGATCTGGTTGGAGATGTCCCTGCTCCTTGCAGGGGGGACGGACTAGATGACCTTTAAAGGTCCCTTCCAACCCAAACCATCCTGTGATTATTAGGGCTTTATCCAGTCGGAGAATATCTCAGCCTACCAACTTCTATCTGGAGCTGCTAGATCATTCATGAATCCAGCTGCTTCTGTTTCCATCACAATCTAAAACCTATGGAAGCCTTTAGTAATATTACTGAAATGAATACCCCCAAAAAGAACACTCCAGAATAACCTTCACAAAAACTGATGTGGATGTTACTGTTAGGACACAAGGAATTTATTTTTTTCCATTTTAACAATTTATGTCTGTAGCCACAAGATCATCCATGGACTTTCCCAGTAACTTCTTTTTCTGCAAAGAAAATCAGAGAGAGGGTAAGAACTGTTAATGAGCTTGTGGGAAATAAGCCAACAGTCTTCTCAAGACACTGGAGTACTGCATATTTCAGGACACAGTTAAAATAAGGAAATAAGGGCTGCTTTCTCAGCTTCTTGGTTTGGATACTGAAAGTCCGCCTCTCCTGGCCTGCTAAGATACGAATTTCCCTCTCTGTGATAACCACTAACAAAAATCTGTAGAAAGTTGCTTTTCTCAGGCATTAATGTTTGCCCTCTTAATCTATACTGGGCATCCCATACTGTCTTTCACTGTCTCCAAGAGGAAAGGCTCAGTTTCCTGTCTTCTGAGTCAGTGTGAAAAGACTGACATTTTGCAGAAGTTTCACTTTTCTCTCCAGTCCTGGTTTTATGGCTCCCAGCTGGATAATGCTTTGTGTCATTGCAATCTTTACTGACAAGTAGGATGGAGAATTCTATCAGTGGGGAAAAACCCCCACCAAACCTGTATTCAAAGCTCAGCTACAGCATTCATGATGTCCACATCATCCAAGACGGAGCAGCTAGGCATGTTTTTAAAAGATACCACTGTAGTCTCTCTCATCATGCCACTGGAGTTCACACGAACCTTTCTGCCAACAGCTGATTTATTTCAGAATTGGTCCTTTCTGCTGCTGCTGTGCCATTATCCTGCTCTTCCATTCCAGCCATATAAATTCAGTAGAAAACTCCAGTGACCTCTTTATTTGCAGACAGAGCAGACACCTACACTTGTGGAGAGTACCCAGTTTGAATCTGTATTTAAATACTCAGACAAGCATATGTTTATTCAGATTACTCTTTAAAGTTTAGGCTCTGAAAGTTTCTCCTACAGTACATATGCATGTGTTGATATAATCTGGAATTTTGAGTTGATTGTAATATTGCTATTACATGTTAGACTAGAGTTGTTTTACCACCACGTCTTCCTCAAAGCAGAATTAATAGTTGACTTATGTAGAATGCTAATATGAATGATTGGGTTGTTATGCTTGTGTTGACTTATTTAATTTTTTCAGCCTTCAAGATCCCTTTTGAAAACAAGCTTAGTCAACCAAACTTAACAAGCTTTTACTTGAGTGTCTATAAATGTTAAGTAAACAAAATATTTTTGCTGCTTATGCTTGCAGTATTCAGCTTCATTAAACATGTTTGTATGCAGTCTATAACCTTTTACAGTATACATGACTAACTAGTAAGACAGACAAAAGAAGGCAGGGAAAATATGTTTTGGAGAACTTGTTTGAATGTAGATCTCCCGAGCCACTCTCAAGGTGTCCTCTTCAAGCAAAACGATCTCAAATCTTGAAAATTGTGAGGTGTGTAACACCTCAGGTTGGCTTCTCTTAGATGGACTTTTCACTTTAACAATTAATAACCATTTTGCACTGTGAAGTCATCCATGGTTAATGGTGTCCCTGCTGCCAAGTAGGAATCCTCCGGTTACACAGCAGTTGCAGGCTGAGGTGGGCACGGTGTGAGGGTTAGTATGTTCCACTTCCTTTGGCAGCCTGAGAAAGGGTTTGTTTCCAATTAGCTGACCAGGCTTCAGGGGCCAAGGAGACACCGGCAGCAGAGAGAATTTTAAGAATGCCACCACATCTGGCAGATGTGCAGGGAAGACCTTGGGAATGTAGACAAACAACTGAGGTCTGCTCTAAGCCTCACCTGCCAAAGCAAGGATTAAATGAGTGTGATCAAATTGCTTGTTCCTGTCTCTGTTTCATCCTAAAGCACCTGAGCCGATACCAAAATTTTGATGCTAAGTAAATACTTGCTTCTTCTGAGGATAATGCTGTTGATAGCAACGGAACCATAGTGTAGCAAGATGCCACTTACTAAAAAATTCTGATATCCTGAAATAATGTATATACTGGTTAAAGGAGAGAGCGGGTTGTTTTGGCAGTATGGAGTACCGGTAAAATCTCGGGGCGGTTGCTCACTGCAACCCTAACCAACCCTTGCAAAGCTTTTTTATTGTAATAACGAGCGACCGTGGAAGACGCTGGCTGTCCGTGGATACAAGCCATGGATGAAGTTAGCTACTTCGGGGAGACGTGTATTCCAGGCACGGAAATACCAAGTGACAACTCTGAGGATGAAAGAGATGCTAGCTAACAATAGCAATACTTGACAGAGGGTTGTCTTGGAATATTTAGACTGTAAATATAAGGCACTGTAAAGCAAATTCTTAGTTCAGGTAAACTGCTGTAGAGACATGGGTTTGTGACGTTTTACTCTGTCTAAGCAGCTGTCCTTATGAGCCATGAGCGAGGAATCTACGTATTTCTTACCACAGAGGTAGGGGTACTCACCCTTTACCAAGTATAGGGTGGGCATCATTCTTAGAGAGCAGCCGCCCCTTTTCTTTCAAAAATTTTAATTCAGCATTTGAACTTTTTCTTTAGTCTAATGGTTTTCAGATCACAGGAATGGTAAATGGGGGAAGCAGCTTCTAAGATACTGTATAGCTGTCTTGTTCCACTGATTGAACAAGCAGTTGATGTCACTTTCCAAACAAAATTTTATTTAAAGAAATCTTTCATATTTAAAAAATAAAACACTCCCCCCACCCCCCCCCAGAATATAACAAAGAATGACAGCATTTGGCTGTCCTAGAGGAAACCTATTAGCTATCTAACGAGCTAATCTTTCAAAGACTATATTGGATTTCATAGAGGTAAATAGATTCTCAAGATGCATTTTATCCCCAAAAGCAACAACTTTTCTTAATGCACACGCATTACACAATAATGTCTTAAAAATGCAAAATAAGACATTTTTAAGAATTCATTGCCTTAAGTCAGAACTTATATGAACATTCAATTTGATTAGCTACAGCCAAAAGCTAAAAGGTACATAACAGAGCCTGAAAAATTAATGAACGCTTTGCTATTTCAGTTTAACATCCCTGTTTTCCTGCTCTCTAAACACTCCTATCATTGCAGCCATCAGTTTTGTAACAGAATATTTTAGCAGACCCTGCAGCAGACGCACAGACAGATGAACTCAAGATTGTCCTGAAAACTCTGTGAAGACACCTCAGGAAATGTTGACTCTTACAGTCTAAGGATCAAAGCAGAATTATCTGAAGTTAAATGATTTAAATTCTTTAGATGATGAATTGCATGTAGGTGTTTATAAATGTTCTGGGTTTTAATTATGAAACTTATTTTTACTTACTAAAAAATCTAGTTCTTTATGAATAATATTCAGTATTTTTTAGGCATCTTTTACTCTGTCAGAACTGAACTTTCTGTGACATTTTGTAGTGTCAGAAAATAGGCACTTCCAAAGGAAGCCTCATATTTTCAAACCTTTACGGCAAAGAGTGTGATTGTGGCATCCTGGATTTCACAGCACTTAAATAGCCTTGTACTGCAGTGGTAATTAAAACACATTGGGCCAGACCTTGCTGCCTTGCTGGGATCACAACGCCAAAATATGTTCTGGTATTAGTGCACACTTAACTACTGCAGACTCGGTACCTAAAACTTCCAGCTAAGATCAAGGGCTTGTTTTTTTTAGAATTTTATGGGATTTGTGGTAAAAGGCACTCTTTGATTTAAAGCATTTACAATGCATGGCTGGCATTTAGATTTTATCCTGTGGGAACCCAGAGTGCTTCCACAGTGTGGGCTTAGATGACAGAAAGCTGACAGACTGAGGAGTCCCAAGTCCCAGGCTGGAGCTCCTACCCCAGCATCATTTCATTTCTGTGAACGTACTAAACGGCTTTTTCATCGGTATTTATTGTATTGGGATTTAAATGACATTATCCCTAGACTAAAGGTGTGCATTTAAAGTGTTTTATTACTGATTTTTATAGAACAATGACTGTTACCTTTTGCTCTGTAAGGACTTTTAAATAAGGGAATTATTACTGTGTTGATGTCCAGTGAAGTCACCAAATTGTTCCCGGTGTCAGTTCTCATCACCGAGATGAGAACTTGGGCTTTGATCGTTCATTATCTTTTTAGAGTCCAAGCCCGTAACTTAACACACAATTACTTTTACCTATCTAACAGGCTGGAACACATCAGAAGGATAAGAACCAACACAAAGGGGAGAAGCTTGTGGTTAAGATGCTGATGTTAATTGGGAGACCTGATTTTGGCAAATTCCTCTCGTCAGCTCTGTGCCACAGCTTTCTGTTTCTAAAATAGACATTAAATATTTTTTTTCTTTTGCCTTTTGTCTGCCTAGATTGTAAGCACTGGTAAGGGTAGATACGTGCAAAACCTTGTACGTTAGTGCTTCTTGCTACAACTGCAAAATTTAATCAATTAAAAAAATGCCTTGTGCTTCTTTGATTCATAAAATGCTAAACGTCTCTCTAATCTGAGCTAGAGAGGAACGTGTATTTGCAGATGACCTTTAACTGGAAAGCGTAGAAGTTCACTGTCCTTGCCTTTCAGTTGAGCAGTATGAAACCAGTAATGCAAATTTTCAGGCTTTCGGCATGCAAATTAACAAAAGAGGTGGCAGTACACCTGTCTTTTCAAAGCTCAAAGCATCACACATGCACAGGAAAAAAAATAAAAAAAAGGTTACACTTCTGTAGTTCTCTACAGTTAAGCATTCTTTCAAAGGGAAAATCCATCACTTTGAAGAATTTACAGAAGAAAACCTCCACAGCAACCAAAGCTGCAGGCAAGCGCGTGAAAGGCAAAATGCAACTGCTGCGAAAAATAAATAAGGGCCCTTACAGCCGTCCTGTTGAATTGAAGTTTTCCTTTATCACAGGCTAGGCTATTATAATCTTTTCTACCTCTAGCTACATACTTTACAAGATTTTCCAAATATAAAAATCTCACGGTAGAAGAAGAGTTTCTTACCAATATGTTATAAAACATCTCTTTCTGTACTAAAATGCCACCTGAATTTGCCAAAGAACCTATTTGGCTTAATTTTTCATTCCTGTTGTCTGCACGTGAAACATCGATCAAATACAAAAAATGGCAACTGAGTTAGAGTGACAGAAATGTCATTTTCCCCAGGAGCCGGCATTCAGCAAGCGCACCGAACGTGTGCGAAGGCCTTCAGGCACAGGAGAGACTGAGTGTCGCAGCGAAGCCTTCTGCAAGCGACGATCTCCTTCAGGGTCCCAAGAGCCAGAGCAGCCTAGGCTTTCGTGGCATCTTGTTTTCCCAGGTAAGTTTAAATAAAACCTCAGGCAACCTAAGTTCATAGGCTTCTTTTTACAGAGGCCAAATACTTTAACATTTAAATTAAATTAATTGTCTAAATGAGATGTAAATTTCATTTACTGGTGTTCCATGTTAGCAGACATCCTCAGTACTGGGCTGGAAGCTGTAGCTCTGCTGAATCAACAACCTTGAGGCTAAAGCTAAAAGCACGGTGAGACTGGAGTCATAATTTTATTTGGAGGGGGAACCGAATTTTCTTTCCCCAAGAATGAGGTGCCACAGAAAGAGTCACATACAGGACTTGCTAAACTTTAGACTGAAAACGAGGAAAATGTCTTGAAACCCTGGGCTGGTGCCAGGATGGGAAGGGTAAAGGCTGATGTTGCTCCCGGATATATCCTCCTGAGGAACAGGGACCATTTCTCTTCACGCTGGCCTCTCGCGAAAGGTGATAGGCAGTAGCTGTCCTGGGTTTCTCAGACAGTAGACAGAGCAGGCAATGAGCCGTGACTGGCTGATTGCCTTTGGAAATCCACGGTCCCTCAATACTACCTACTTCTGTGGCCTCCAGCCAGCCCCAACTGCGATGGTAACGTCCTGCTCTAAACACAGTATGTTCCAGCACTGTCTCTCACTGTAAAAAGTGTATTTCAGTTCGAGGATAAATCTTTCAATGTAAACCCCACATATTTTGCATCTGTGATGGTACTTGGTTGAGTTTTTTCTTCCCCACAGAAGTTGTGTGGGTCAAGCAGTGCTAGTTCAGATGTAGGGTGAGCAAGGGAAGACATTGCTCCCTTAGGTCTGCTGGGGCAGCTACCAGCACAGGCCAGTAAGATGCCTTGGACCAGAGCTGGCTTCTGCTGAGCTGTTGGGAGCATATCCACACCTCCATTTGCAGAACTGGCATTAAGCTGCCTGAGCAGCTCTGCAAGGGGTGAGCTTAACATCCAGCCTGCCTTATTAGTGCTGGCTTGTTAAAGCTTGCGAGGCTCCAGAGCAGGCTGGCTGTGCTCCAATTCAAGCCCCATGAGAGGCTGATACCATGTTTATATTGTTTTTTTGGAATACGTAGCTACCAAGATGTGTTTGGTAGCAATGGACCCCACCTGTAGTACTGCATCCAGCTCTGGAGCCCTCAATGTAAGGAGGATGTGGGCCTGTTGGAGCAAGTCCAGAGGAGGCCTTGAAGATGATCAGAGGGCTGGAGCACCTCTCCTGTGAGCACAGGCTGAGAGAGTTGGGGCTGTTCAGCCTGGAGAAGAGGAGGCTCCGGGGAGAGCTTAGAGCGGTCTTCCAGTACCTAAAGGGGGTCAGCAGGAAAGATGGGGAGAGGCTGTTCAGTAGGGCCTGTTGTGACAGGACTAGGGGTAATGGTTTTAAAATAGAGGGAGGTAGATTTAGATTGGATATTAGGAAGAAATTCTTCACTGTGAGGGTGGTGGAACACTGGAACAGGTTGCCCAGAGAGGTGGTGGATGCCCCATCCCTGGAAACATTCAAGGCCAGGTTGGATGGGGCTCTGAGCAACCTGATCTGGTTGGAGATGTCCCTGCTCCTTGCAGGGGGGTTGGACTGGATGGGCTTTAAAGGTCCCTTCCAACCCAAGCCGTTCCATGGTGATTCTATACATTGCATTAATAGTGCTGTATGTGCAATGCTGCCTTGTGTCACCTCTTGAGCAGCGTCTCCCACACCTGTCTGCCCATTTCCCATTACTGGTCCTGCCGTGATGCTTCCCACATCCCAAGTCACATCCTGACCGGACAGGCTGGGGGAGATATGTGCCACGCTCTGTCCAAAACCCTACCCTACACAGCTCTACTGTGCCTTCGGAGGGTTTCTCAGGGCAGGTAAAGCGAGACAGCCAAAGGGAGTCTGTGGCTGCCGGTCTGGGGATCACCCCGCCTTGGCGGGCAGGAGCCCAGCCCAGCGCCGAGCCTGGCCTGGCCGTCGCGCACCGTCCCGCCGCATGCAGGTGGCCGGGGTCCGCCATTTTCGGCCGCCACCTCCCCGCTGCGCTGCCGCTTCCCGCCGAGGGCGCGGCCGCGCGCCGCCCCTCGCACCCCGCTCCCGCCTGGAAAGCGGCTCCTCATTGCCTTGGCCGGCCGCAGCCCCCGTCTTTCATTGGCCCTCCTGCCCCACGTGAGCGCGGCGGGCGCCCTTGCGATTGGCCGGCGAGGGCGGCGCTGCTGAGAAGGGAGGGGGCAAAGCGAGGGGGCGGGAGGCAGTTGCCCGGGCAACGGGAGAGCGAGTAGTGGCGGCAGCGGCGGCGCGGAGCGGAGCGGCGGAGCTGGAGACGGAGCCGGGCGCACAGGGCGGCCCCTCGCCCTGCCCCGGGCGCATGGGCCGCCGGCCCCCGGGAGCAGCAGCACCAGCGCACCCAGGCGCCCGCCCCGCCACGCCGGCACCAGGTACCGGCGGGAGAAGCCGCCGCCGCGCGGGGTGGGCTCGCAGGAGGGACGCGAAAGTTTGTCCCGGCGGCGGGAGAGCCGCGGCCCGCGGGGAGGGTGAGGGGTGGAGGGTGAGGGGGTCCCGGTGGGACCGGGCCCCATCCGCAACGGGGCTCGGCGGGGCCGGTTCCCGCCCGCCGTGCCGAGCTGAGGCGGGGAGCGGCTGCTCCGTGCTCCCTCTCGCCGGTGAGGAGCCGCGGGGGGCGCAACTTCAGCGGGGGTGGGGGGGATGCGTGGGGTGCGTTTGGGGTGCGGGTTT
>JAAGAY010012772.1:2937-27401 GCA_011801015.1 Ardeotis arabs | reverse complement strand
ATTCGGGGGGTTTTTCTTTTTTTTTTTTTTTTTTTTTTTTTTCTGGTTCAGGGGACCTTTCGTGCGGAGAGCCGTTGTCCTTAGTTGCACTGGTTATGTCATGCTATTCCCGCTTGGCCTTACACGATGTGACTGATGCAGTCTCATGTGTCACATCACAGTGAAATCACTGGAGGGAAAAAGTTTTTGTCGGTGGGACTTAAGGATATTTATAAAAATTGGGCTTTTTTTTTTCTTGTGTGGTATTTGTCGCTAAGGTCAAAGGCCCTTTACTTCCTTCAAGCTACCTGTGTGATTTCCATGGATGACACCTCCATCAGCAGGTGTGAAACCACAGATCAGGAGGAGATTGTGGTTCAAAATAAAATTTGAAACCTCTTGTTTCCCTGCGAAGTGGGTTAGATGTGTTTTTAGTTTATTTTCAAGTAGCGAAGCGTGGCAGCATCACTGTAATCAGTTATACTCTTTCCTGTACTCAGCAGAAGAAAAAATTGGATTAATGACCTACTGCTTCATGGTGAGGTGCAGTGAAAGAGCATTTGAAGTGATAGGCAAAAGCAGCATTTCTGCCTGTTGTCTTGTGATTTTTACCTTGGAATAACTAGGGACATTGGCATGTAGAATAAACCTGTTCATGCCTTTGGTCAAAAATCTGCCTTATATCGAACTTGGATATTTGGTTTGGGTATTCTGTTCAGGTAGTGATGAAGCTTTGTAGCAAGATGTGAGTAGGGTGCAGATATTTTCATGATACTCACCCTTTAGTGATGGGAGAATGTCTGGTTATTAGCATGATTTTCTTTTTTATTCTTTTCCTTGTTTACATAGGACACAGAGATTTGGATTTCTTTTGGTGCTTGTCTCATGACCAGAGCTTGTGTAAACAACATGTAGGTAAATAAGTGGTCTTATACTAGACTCAGCTAAGGTAGCTAAAATTGATTTGATATTTAGCATTTTTTAGACATTGAATCCAGCTTAATAAATGTGCTTTTTTTTGGTGCCTGTGTATTGAAGCCTGCTGATATTGATCCCACCTTACAAATGAACTCAGGAAACAATTTGTCTTTGTGTAGTAAACTTATGCCTCTCGGTACAAAAAACCCAATATCCTAAGGTGGTTGAGTTGCTAACCTGTAATTTCAGGTGCCATGTTCTTTCCCAAGTAATGGTATAACTTGTTCATTCGTCTCCTCTTGTGCCCAGGATTTTGGGAGGTGGCACGCAATAACCTTACAAACTATGGAGAAAGACCCCTGGGCAAGAGACCCCAGGAGAATAATGAATTTGGCCTTAGATCCAGAACTGGAATCCTGGAAGACTGAGTTTGAGTTGATCTTTGCAGGCTTCAATTGGCATCGCGGTAGGCTCAACTCTGCGCAATGCTATCGTTCTGAGGTGTTTTTACGCAAGAAGCCCTAAAGGCAAGGCAACACACGAAATAGACATCAGAGTATTTTGAGAGGCTTGAACGAAGAGTGTCGTTTGTACAAAGTACATAATTATTGTATCGGTTCTGACTTGTGGCTCCTATTGGTGGGCAAAGAATATCAGTAGCGATGTTTTCTTTCAAGCTGGTAAAAATGCCTTTTTTTTTTTTTTTTCTTTTCTCCCCCTTTTTAGGTATTTGTTTGAATACATAGAAGAAGATGACAAGCGTGCATGGATGATTTTATGTAATTAACACCTGCTAGATTTGCAAAAGGCAATTATCGCTGTGAAGTGTTTACATTGATTTATGGGAGGAAGGTGGCCCAAGAGAGGAATGCTGATAATATCAACACAGTGGATTAAATGCACATTTACACCTTTATTGACATATAAATTATCCGTGCCAGGAATGCACTGAAAAGGCTGCTGATGGAGCAATAATGTGGCACAAACTACTGGGTTTGGATCAAGGTCTGTCATCCTTCTGTAAGGAACGGAAATGGAAACCTTCATCTGAGCTAAAATAGGAGGTAGAGGCTCACAGAATGGCTGCTTGTTAAGATAATGAGCAGTGATGGCAAACAAGAATTTAGAAGGATGATAAAAAACACAGACGAGATTTGAAGGAATTCTCTTGCCTTTTAAAAATTATTTTTAAGGTTTTTTTTTTGTTGTTGTTCGTGCTATGGATTTTTAAGGAAAGTGTAAAGAGGCTGGAAGAGTCTTTGTAGCTGGGAGATGGAACCTGGCTCTGAATCCAGCCAACATCAGAAAAGAAAGCCCGTGACACATGGACTGGAAGATCAAAAAAGGGTAAGTGACAAAAGGCGGAAGCGCTTTCTGCTTAAATTGCTGGATGAGATACAAGCGGCAGAAGAGCTCCTTATGACTCTTTTATCAATTGCAGTTGCTGCTTGCTATGCTTAGCCAGCTGTAGAGCTCTTCTCCTGATTATATATGAGAAAAAGTTTGTCGTTCTCTTCAGGCATGTTGCAATGTATGGAGCAAAGAGCTGAGGGAAGGGAAAATTGTAATACGGGTGAAATAAGGGAAAAATCCCCAGAATTTTGGATAGTTGTTGATGAAGAGATGGACAGTGTAAATGAAGTCTACTGACTCTTACAGAGTCTGATCAGATTATTGATTTATTGTAACTTTAACTCTTTAACTGATATTGTTAGAGGTTAAAAGATTGCTTTCTTGAGATTTGGTGAACAAATTTGCTGTAAGTGTTGTACACTTGTCAGTATCCTCATTGTCCTGATGGTAGCGTTTACATTTTACTGCATTTCCAGATGTTTGAAGTGAAACAAAATGAAA
The DNA here is from genome assembly GCA_011801015.1 of Ardeotis arabs. Taxonomy (NCBI): domain Eukaryota; kingdom Metazoa; phylum Chordata; class Aves; order Otidiformes; family Otididae; genus Ardeotis; species Ardeotis arabs. The sequence goes on along the minus strand of JAAGAY010012772.1, from coordinate 24,650 downwards.
TGCACAGTGGCATGTGCTTAGTGTCGGTTGGCGGTCCTTACATTGTACAAGTGCTTTGTGGAAGCTCTGTGTGTTGAGGTAGTATTGTATGATTTAATACTAATTGATTGGTGTATTGTGATTAGTAACTAATTGAGTAAGTTGACCTAAATGAAGTTACTGTCTCAGACAAACTCTAGTTTGTGAACCATTGGGACTTTAAAGTTGTTTTCTTGGTACCACTCAAGCAAACTCAATGTGTTTCTACTGTATAAATCATTTAGATAGTGTTTTCTATCACCTGTCAAATCTGTGTGGAAAAACAGTGTTCAGCCTTTGTGTGGAGAGCTCCTTTTTCCTGTAGCTTTTACATATGAATTTTATTTCAGTTGAAGAGTGAGTTGAAAAAAAAAAAATTGACCGTCAGCTATTATTTTGCTGTTCAACAGCTCTGTCTAATTTTGGAGAGAGGGAGGCTTGTGTCACAATTTCATCAAGTCTGCTGAAGAATAAAAGTGGTTTCCCTGTCACCCCATTAGAAATCTAAGCAGCCTGGAAAACTTTCAGAAATTAGATAAAATGCAGCTGTTTCCTTGGAGAGAAATGACATGTAGGGAATACTTATTTGGGGAACCAAATAGGAATCCTAAATGTATTTTGGTTTCACCAAGCGTGATCTAGTGACTGATAAGCTGCCAAGCTCTTCCTTCTGCTTTTCTCAAGGAAGCATTTTGGGGTGAAGTAAATCAATAAGGATTGAAACAAAATACTTCTCTTGACTTAATTTCTGGAGGCTGCTAGTATGCTTTTTTTTTCCTCCTTAAATGTATGACATTATATAGCGTATGATGGGAAAAACATTTGGGACCTGTGACACCCAAGTATACTGTAATTGTTCTGATGCTCCTAAATTAATACGCCGTTATGTCTGCCTCTCCTTGCTGATGGGTATAGAAGCCTACGTCTCCCATCTGCTCCTGGCTCTGGGTATTTGGTGCACATGTAGCGTGGGGCCTCTGAAGGTATAATATAACCCCAAGTGAGGCTCCGTGGCAGCTGGGATAACATCAATTGGTCATGCTTTGCTGACATTCATTTTAACTTGAACTCTAGCCGTCATGGAGATTATTAAATTTATAATGATATATGTAAGATCCATTTTAATGACTCCGCATGCTTGGGTGAGCGCTCTCACTTCTGTTTGCAAAACAAGTCGTAATAGAGTATTACGTTTCATTTCCTATAGAATTTTCCAGGGAAAGGATGCTGACCAGAGCTTTGCTTAGACTTACGTTTACTGAGAAAAAAATCAGTTTGGACTAAAAATGTTGATGCAACTCAGTTGTTATTGTGGAGTTGAATAGTAATATAAACTTTAGGGGTGTTAAGCTTAACATTCTGAGATTTCTGATTGGGAAAAGTGGGTGTGTAATCAAGAGCTGTTAAAATTAATCATCAGTAGACACTTTTGTTATTTCTTCCAGCACAAGCCTCATTTCTAATAAGACCAAGCTCATTTTAAATTAGGCAAGTGCATTGTCTTTTTTTTCATTACACTATATTTTGTGGACATAAAGTGAACCATTGTTTAGTGTTTTTGAAGCAATAAGGAATTGCTGTGTATATGTACACCAATCAATGATGCATCTGGCATGTCTTGTCCAAGTAAAATAACAGAAAGCTAGGTTTGCATTTGTGGTGTAGAAATAAAGCTTCATCTGCCTTTTTTTTTTTTTGGTAAGTGTATTTCTAGGTATCTACTTAGTAGCTATATTGATTAAAGAAAGACAAGATTTACTATCTGTGCTTATGTTTTAGTGGTATGAGGTTTTGCTTTTTGTATTTTGGCTGATCTTCAAGAACTAAAAACTGGACTGTGTCTGGCATTGCTGAAATCAGTAGGAGCAGGTTCTTTTCACTCATCAGTGTATTAACTTTCCAGGCTGAATTTAAGATGACTCCAGTATTACTATTCGGGGATAGCATCGCATCTATCTACATAACTTACGTTGGCTGTAGCAGGAATTACATAGCCAAATTCCATGCAGCTTGTAATATATGAGTGAAAAACTTGATTGGATTTAACAACCGTGTAAGTGGACCAACGGAAGGTAGCAGGATTACGAACGTGAATGCTAATGTGAATGAAGTGAGCAGGCTTTATGCTAATGTATGACCCTGGCAACAAAGTCTTTAAATGCGAGAGCAACGTAGGTGATACTATAGACTTGTTGAGTTTGTGTGTAGGTTATTGTTTTGGTACCAAAGATGAATGATTGCTCACAACCAGTAAATTCACAAATTCTTTTTTTTATTGAAGAGGAGACTTGAGGAAATCACTGTAAAGCAGGTAAAAACTGCAGCTAAAATAATCTAGTTAGGTATATTTAATCATCCTGTCGTGAAAAATTTAGTACTGCCCTGTGTTCTGATTAAATGCCTTTTCTTCTGATGAGTGAAATGGAATATTTCTCCAATTTATTTCCGTACTTCATTCCTGCTCTTCCTGACTTCTCATTCAGATTAGTAGCTCTAATTTAGTGGGACATGGTAAAGAAATGTGTATGTGTAATAGTGACAGAAGTGTCTTCTGCTTTGCCTGAATGAACCCTCTTTGATTGAACGGTGCATGAAATAAAATTGTGAAATGAATTTAGGCTTTGGAAGGATCTCTGCAAATGTGTATTTTATACGCTTATATGTGCTTTGTTGTCCAGCTAAGCTTCTGGCTCTAATAAAAAGCGAAAATCGCAAGGTAAGCAGAGATTTATTTGCACCTACCTGGTGTATTAGGCTAGTAGGTTTTAGGAAGGGCTGTCTTTGTCAGCAGCAAGCAGCAAGAAAACAGCATGCTAATATTGCACTTCATAGGGCTTATAGGTGGCTGGTTGCTTTTGTCTGTGGGTTTGTGGATTTCTGTTTTTTGACTGCTGAAAAATTGTCGCCCTGGACTTTGAAGCACCAGCTCAAACTACCCGGGCATGCTACCACAGATGCGTAGTGGATCTGACACTGCACCTTGTAATGATGAACTGATGGTGGTCTTCCAGTAGTGTGTGGTTTTTTGTTTGTTTTTTTTTTCTTTTCTGTTTTTTCCCCCTCTTTCTACTTAATAGAAAACTTCCTCATATCTCTTTTGGAATGATGAATGTGTGAGTTGCAGTTTCATAGTGTTAAAAGCAGACTAACACTTTTTTGTGGGGCATATCTTTTCTCTTGACTTGTTTTTATTGAAACAGTCATCACAAGACATGTGACTGAAGCCGTGCGCTGTGGCTTTCTCTTGGTTTGTGTTGTGTGTTTCCTGGATTATTATTGATACACGTCAGATTTCTTGAGGATACTGTGCTGCTACCTGTCTCTCAAAGTCAGTTTAAAGAGCATAAGTGGTCTTGCATGTATTGACCTTTTTGATATAGAGAACTTGTGTTGTTTAAAGTGGAGTAATGTTGGCTGAGCACCATATTTATTAGCAGATTTTTGTGCTAAGATGTTAATGCAGTTGATGGGTGCTGTGCTGTGAGACAGTGTGAAAGCACTCAAGTGTAACCATTTATAAATTGCAGCAAGGCTTACCTTAGGAAATTACAGCAAGCTGTATGTGGTGGTTTGATAATGTAACTAACTGGGCTTTTATGGAAAAAGAAATGCAATAAAAATCCACTGAGCAGGAGAACTGAGAAAATGTTATAACTTGTCCTTCATTTTGCAAATATTTAAAACCTTCCGTAAACATAACAATCCCTGTAAGATTTTTAGTTCTTATCTATGGGATTTATGTTTTTAATCTTGTAATTAAGATTGTTAATATATCTACTTTAAACCTGATATTCACAGAATAAGATTTGGGAGGCTTAGTTACATGGATGGGCCTTGGTGATCTGTCCAAGGCTTGGCTTCTGCTTTATGGTCATAGGTTTTCTGCTCTTAAGGTGCTCCTGAAACCCATTTTGTGGGTGTGCTGTCTGTGACTCTTTGTTAAGAAATGGGCTCAAAGAAACAGGTAGCTTTGTTCACTTCAGTGATGCAGATTTGCGCCTTGGTGACTGTTACATGATATTATGTTGTTCTGTTTTCTGTTAAAAGTTCTTTCTGCAACGGTTTTAATGGGAGAGCTGTATGAGAGAGTGTCATTTTTGTTATTACCAGTCCTCTCCCAGTCAGACTCTGGTCTTAAAGAAATTTCCTGGATGAAGAAACAGGGCTAGCTAGGATTGTCAAAAGTATTTATGCAAGGTAAACAGTGAATCTTGCCTATTGAACTGATGTTTGTTGTAATGTTTGTCTAGTTAAAGGAATTTTACAAACTTCTTAAAATTAGAGGGGAATATGTATGGATGGGGTTTGTAAGGAAGGTGTGCTGGACTATTTCTGTTCCTGTTGGTGGTCACCATAACATTAAGACTTCTAAGCTGAGCATTTCTATGGCCATGCAGCTAGCTTTTGTATCTGGTGTTCAGTCACCCAAGTGAAAAACGAAAATCCAACTTCATTTCAAAGTTAACTGAGGATATGTTCTTGTTCAGAGATTAGGAGTGTTGGCATTCCAAGCTTGAAAAATAAGACTTCAGTTTTGCAGTACTGTTGTAAACTTGATGGGACAGCAGTGACTTCCACTTGTATCCTAGTGATACAGTTGTTTACAAGGCATATATAAGGTATAACCTTGATTAAAATAAAGTTTTGATTTGCGTTCTCCCATCTCACAGAAGAGTGTCCAGATTGGTTTGTATGGACTTGTTCTTGCATACTTTGTCATAATTGCTGCTTGTGAACTTGATTAACTTTAAATTTTTATTTTTTTCCCTCTATCTGTGATTGGAATTAAGCTTCCTTGTAAATACTTGATATGAAGCTTTTTTCTCTCCCAGTGAGTGAGGCTGCTTTTGTGACAATGTCAGAACCTATTCAATCTTCTGTATTAATGGGATTCTTTTTGTTGTTGTTGCTAATGTTCTGGAGCCTCCTTCCAAACAATTGTCCTTAAAGAAGTCCATCCCAAGATATTCTAGATGATGTTAATTATGTGCTATCATCTGAAGGGGAGACTTCAGTGTAGATAACAAAGTTCAAATCCTGATTTTTGCCTGAGTTGGAGTGGCTATGTTCTTCCTATCTCATCCTTATCACAAGTGAAGTTTGTTAACTTTATCTTGACTAAAGAGTGTATTTCCAAGATACCTGAGGTTCTAAGGATGTCAAAAATACCCACGTGTAAGCACAGCAGCATTGCAAGACAATGTAGCGTACCTTTCTAAATCATTTGGATATGCTTTGGAAATTCTGATGTTACGGATGGGTTAGGGGATGAAGGATGATATTGTATTTCCTCCCTAACAGCAGAGAAAAGCCTCTGTTAGCGGGAGGAAGTAAACTCCATCAGAAGATGCAGCTGAGGAGGTGATGAGATTCATAAAAAATTGCTACTTGTGTTGTGGCTATGTATTAATGGAATAATTGAGTGAAACATTACACTACAAAGGATAAAAGCTCTGGAAGTCTGTTAAAAATGTTTTACAAATATAAGTACCTTTTACAAACTTGTTGATGGCACTGTTTTAGCAGAATGCCCCATTTTGGATCTTTGTCTTAATGAAAAACAGAGCACAGGGATGGATTACATTATGTTCAGAAAAGCCTGATGCTAGCCCCCACAAAGCACATGGAAAAAAGCAGAGAAATTCCTCCTAACTGTTCTTCTAGGTTTATTCCAGAATCCTGGAAAGCATGCCTCTGAAAATGCTTGTATGGAAGATTATTTACAGAGTAGGTAAGCACAGATGTAATTTGAAATGGAACTGTACAAAATCAGGTAGAAATGATTTCTGTATGCTGAAACTGTGGTGGACAACGTAGAAGAGTTGATTATTTCCAGTCCCAAAGGAGTGAGGGTTAATGCTGATGAGTGCTTCATGTAAGACACCCCTAACACTGCTCTTACCTGCAAGAACTTCCCTGCTTGTGTATATGTGTATCTATGTAGCACCTAGTTTTAAACTGGCTTTTTTTCCCTCTTCTCTGATGGCAGATTAAGAATACATTGGTGTGATCGCCTCAGACAAATCCTACAACAGCCTGTCTGGTGTGTCGTGCTGCCTGTGGCGCTGATCAATATCTGATGTTTCAGAGCTGGAGAGAAACCCAACAATACGATGCCTCAGCTGGCTGCGCGGTGCGTAGGGAAGAAATCCAGCCCTTCCTCCAGCTGCTGCTGACACAGGCTCTAAACCCTAAAGCCCTAGATATGATTATCATTCTTATCTTGGATGACTTAAAAGTATTGATGGCCATGAGTGAGCTGGGATATTTTAAAATTCAGCCAGACACCTTGATTCTGTGGAAAATCTCCAGTCAGCAGTAGATTGTATGGCAAGCGGTGTTCTGCACTGAATGCTGTGTTCTGTAGTGGCTTTGGGGTTCCTTGTCTGGAGCTGAGGAGTGAAAGCTCCAAGACTGGACTGGGTCCTGCAGCTGTCTCTCGGTGCATTAGTGAGCCTTTTCCTCGAGTTTCACACATCCCGTGGTATAAGTAAGGATTAGATAGCTAAGATCCTGACAGCTTCATCAGTCTAACTTTAAACGAAACCAAAAGGCTCAAGCAGTAAATACAGGTCAGTGCTATGTAGTATAGTATATATATATTTTTTTATAGTATAAAGAACACTTGTTTCAAAATAAAGTGAATTTCTGATGTCAAAAAGGAAAAGCCTGCTGCATTTGTATCAAACATGGGTTATAGGATGCTATGGAGAACTCCCTGCCTAATAAGAATTTTTCTTCTGTTGCTGGTTAGATTGTAAAAACAAACAAACAAACAAAACAACAAACAAAAAAAACCAAACAAAAACCTCCAACCAACCAACAAAAAAATCAAAATATACCACAGATCAAACTTTTGACTTGTCAGATTCCAAAGTGTTCTTTGGTGGTGTGAAGTGCATCTCGTCCATCCTTCCTTTCTTTTACAGGGATTTAGCAGAAGTGGCTCTATTTCCCTCATTCTTTCTGTGATTGAGATGTAGGAAACCTGTGTTTTCTGTGCCGTAGGATGCATTTTCCCTGACGCGCAGCTTCAGAAGCCAGCCCACTCCCGCAAGCCTGTACATGCGATCAGTCCAGTGTAAATTACTGCGTGTCAGGAGACTCGGTATTGCGAAAATTAGTCCTGTGTGGTTTTGTTCCTTTAATAGGACAGGTGTCTCTCAGTCTGTTACATAAAAGGTACAAGAAGGTAAACATTAGAGGCTGTGTTTTTAATTATTTTTATACAGCAAGTGTGACTTTCAGATAATATACACTGGGACTCATTAGCTGTCGTTTCCTGCACACCTCTTTAGAAAAATACTCATTATGATGCAAACGGATAGCCTTTGGCTTTGAAGTAATTGTCCTATGGAATAATGTGTGGGCCATGATATTATATTCTTCGAAGCCTGGGAAATTCATATTGGACAGTCAGATACTGCCTGTCGTGATGTCTGTGCCCGGAAGCAAATGTGATATCCCTGAGGTCTGCTATCTGTTTTGATATTCCTGGAGAAGGGAGTGGTTGGAAAGGGAATGGGAAGAAGGGGGAAGGAATGTAAAGGAAATACTCTGTGATAATACTGACTTATTTACTAATTTTAGGGCATATTGCAAAGCTAAGCTTACCTCAGGGGTCTTTCAGAAAGGGAGGCATTAGGGAGAGACAGACATGCATTTGTCAGTGTTTATTTTTAGGCATTGAACGTTAGGGTTTTTTTCTGGTTGATTATAGTCTAGTCTGACAGATGTGGTATAGATTTATGTATGCTTGGATACTACAGTAATTCATAACAACTTTAAGAAACAAATATTAGTGGCAATTTCCAGCAGCAGTAAAGTTATAGTCTATTCCTTAACAAAGAAATCAGATTTCTGTGTTCAGAAATCTGTAGATCCAGTACCACAGACAACTTAAAGCACACTCACTGATGCAGTTTGTGGCTCTGTAATAGGTTTCAGTGCAGGTGAAGGAGCTTTTAGTGAGCTCCTTTTCAGGTTCATGTATTATTTTCAAAGGGTTGCAAAAAAGGAATAGTTAGAGTGTAACAGAACCTGGTAGTAAAATAGATGTGTTAGAGATGAAAGCTGATACTTTCTTCTAAAATTGTTCAAGGTTACGTTGCTCTAAAATAACTGGTAGGAGATTGGACTAAGTTATCTTTACTTATTCTCCCAACCTGAAATCCCCTTGTAGTGCAGTATCTTAATATTCTTTGTTTTCTAGATCAAGTCATATTTTTCCTTTTCTTTGCAGAGAAAAACTGGAAGGGATAGTACATCTGAGATTCTTACCTTTTCTTGCACTGAGCTTTTTGCCCTCAGACAGTTCACTCTCTATTTCTGCTCTTTTTCTGGTGATGCAAAGTAACCCAGAGGTAGGATGTCACGGAGAACTGTAGGCTGGGGTGGAGATGGCGTGTATGCAGTGTTAGAGGGGAGATGGAGCCAGTGTAGAACCCCAGACCTTTCTCCCATTCCTCAGGAGCGTACTGCAGCTACTGATGGTAACCAGACCTGTCAGTGGGAGTCTACTGAGAGGGTCCTGCAACATTCCCATGGCAGTAAAAATCAGTGAGGGGATGGTCTTTGGTTTTCTCCTTTACATAACACTGTCATTCATCCTTTGGAAAGGAGTGATCTGGCTTACAAATTAGCTTGTCCTTGCAGCATTAGGAAAAAATAGCATGATATTGAAGACTGTGATTCCTTTTCTTGCTAACCAAATCTGATGCGTGACTGTCTCTTGAGGCTAGCGCACATTGATGGTAATAAATATGTACTCAGACTTGTGTAGCTATTTTCCAAGCGTTCTGCACTAAAAAAGGAGTTGTATTCAAGGGAGCTGAGGGGCAAGGGAGTAGCTTCCAAGATCTGATAATAGAGCAAGTTGAGAAATCGATAGAGACAAGGTAAGCTTGTTATGGAAAACCTCATTTATAGGTGGAAAACTAGAACTCTACATGCTGCAAGCGTTCAGCTCGCAGTTTATTTTCTGAAGTCTTTCAGTTCTTCATTGTGATGACAGCAGCGACTATCAGATCTTCAGTAACTTGGAGGATTTGTTTTGGATAAACAACCTGCATCTGATATGACTACTCCAAAAATGTAACAAGGCAGATGGAATTGCTTATGTTATTTGAATGTCTTTGATTTTTTTTCAATTTAAATGACTCATTTTCTTCATTGACTTTCTTTTTTTTTGCTGTATCATGTCAAACAAGGTAATGATTTTTCTTAAATGTCTTGAATGTAGTACTGTGATATCTGAAATTTCCAAGTAAATACTGTGAACACAGTAGAAGTAAGAAAGGTTAGAAACTAGACAGATCACAGAATTTCTAGACTTGGGATAAGGCAAGTTGAATTGTGGTTACATTTTTTTGTGAGATGGGCAGGAACCGGGCTTCAGTTCCTTTATTGTTGCATTGGTCCACAACATGAATGTTAAAACAAACAAACAAAAACCAGACAGTGCTAGTTCAGTTGTCAAAAGAACAGTGTCCTTTTCCCCATCAGCCTTGATCAAAATCAATATATTAGAAATGAGTGAAAGTTGCATCAGCCATCTGTTAGTTGCAAAAAAATCGTGCTTTAGTGTTATTGAGGCTGATAGCTCGTGTCCTGGTGAGTGTAAAACCATCACCAAACACCAGAAGAGACCTTTTTTGCAAACATTTAATTTTTGCAGGTTTTAAGTACTCTGCTGCACTCAGTTGTTGCAAAACTCATGTTAATCTTGTGTGCTGGGGTTTTTTTTGTTGTTGTTGGTTGTGGCTTTTTTTTTTATTTGCCTCCCAAACCTGTGTACTTTCACTTAATATGCTGACTTCTGGAGCTCAAGTTGGGCAATAGGAGTAGCCTGTCTTCAAACTCCTTTTCCTTTAAGATGCTTGACTAAATAAAAGGAAGATTAGGTGTAGCATGTATGTGTTAGGACTGGAATAAAATCTTCATAAATATTTATCAAGTGGGAAAAACAAATACATGGGTGCATCCTTTTAAAACACAAATGATATGACATAACAGACCAGCTGGCAGTGGATGAAAGTTGAGTATGGGGGAGACTTCTCACCTTGTGTAAACTACATAAGAACTTCAAGTGCAGTACAGCACATGAAAGCACTAAAATAGATGGAAGCGTGTACAGACAAGGTTCTTGTGAGACAGGCAGGTGATTGCTTTGGTAAGAGACTGGTACTTTAAATCTTGATGGTGGGTGGTCTGATGTCACTCATTATATTTACAGTAGCTGAATGTGAAGTGGAAGTGTTTAATGCTTTGACAGAATCAAAAAGAGCCAGAGTATTCATACTGCATAATGATAGCGTCGTAACTGTTGCTCATGTAATTAGAGAGGCAATACTGTTGATAGATAAGGTGTCAAATAGGAATCTGTGTAGTTCTCCTTGCTCTCTTAGACCAAAACATGTTTTTGTGGGGGGAGTTAATAAAATAACGTGAAAGCCTTCTACCTCATGGTCTTCCCCATCTGTAACGTGCGATAATATTCACTTTACAAAGCATTTTGGGGCCTCTACATGACAAAGTTGAGTGATGTTAGCAGAAAATCCAGGATCCTTAACATACCCTGTAATCAATAATGGCATAATGGTCTTGTTGATAGCGTTCTGTGCTTATCTGTCTTTATCTGCCTTGCAGGTAATGCATTTTCAGCTTGTAGATTTCTCTGTGTGTATAAGGATACCTCTTCGTAGAGCAGAATATTAGTTTCTGGTAATCAGAAATAATAGGAGGCAAGGTGTAGCTCTTCAGCAGCACTGTGTAAGGAACTGAGGTGTAAAAGCAAATCCAGTTCCCTTGCTCACTGCGTGATAACCGCAAGGTCTGCATTGCAAGCGCTGCAGTTGGGTTGTAGCAGCTGACCCAACCTGTGTATGTTCCAATAGCAAGAGGCGTCTCTGGAGCTTTACTAAAAAGTTCAAACAAACAAAAAAAATTCCTATTGGATTACTGTAATTTTCTTTCTTTTCTTTTTTTGAGGAGGGCACTACTTTCAAATTAATCTGGCTGGCAGCAGGCCCCTTGTGGTTTTTAGGCAATGTGGCTCCAAGGTCCTCTGTTGATCTCAGGATTGGGGAGAATGGGAAGGGGATGGAGGATGGAAAGCTGCAGGAGAATTGTGGCTTGCTCTTGCTTTTCCTGTATATATACTCTCTCTATAGTCTGTAAATGACTATTACTGTTCCAGAGGTGGCTTTTCATTTGCGCGTTGAAGTACGGACAATTCATGTCTATACAAAGTCTTGATACGTTCTGATAATAACAAATGGCAGACGGATGCACTGAAAGAAATGCCACACAGAACCAGAGGTCCGTGCAGAACCAGAAGCGAGCTCGCTTTCATGCTGCCCTGTGCTCTTGGGGAGCAAGGACAGCCAAATAGCTTTCCCTAATCCGCATCGGTTGTGCGTGTTGCTGAAGATAATGAAATGGTAAATGCTTTCCCTCTCTCCTTCTCTCTTCCCTTTCCTTTCTTCTGCCTTGAGGTGATGTATCGTGACAGTAACCTTTGCTGTGCAATAAACACCAGTGACTGTGAAGTGCAGAAGGACTTCTTTATGATCAAGGCTTTGGTCTGAGGTGTTTTGAATGTCTCAGAAGAGGTGTGTGTACAAACGAATTAAATATGCTAATTAGCTTATCTTACTAGATGTCTTCAAAGTAAACCTCTAATTTATTGTATAGATTTCATGATTTTGAGTGAGGGAGCAGCGTAAATGTCTCTTGTGTCCTGCTCCTATGAACTACAGTAGCGGTTACAATTACAACTTCTATAGCAAGCCTTTTCAGTAGGTGTACTTCAAATATTTGAAGCAGAGAAACATTGTGTGGGTGGGTTTTTTTTTGTTTGTTTGTTTTGGTGACCCTTGTCTGAGTGAGAGACTCTAAGCTAGGGAATGGACAGGGGAGGACAGCGTCTATTCTTTCTTAGCCTTGCAAGTACTGTGTGTACCACAGTTAATGCTGATAGTAGTTTCTCAGGCTTGCATCTGCTCCTGGGAGACTGGTCTAGACTCAACAATTTCCCTAAACAAGAGGACAAGGGAAATAGTCCCTTTGTCCTTGCCACAGTGCGTGCCCAATTCAGGAAGCCAGCCCTCATCCCCGGTGAACCTCAGTGTATGCCATTAACAACCTCACGCCGCAGGAAGAGCTCCAGAGAGTGTTGGAACTGCTGCCCTTGCTGACCAGATGGGGATGTGCCTTTTGAGGAGAGGTAATAACAAGACTGTTAGCGTGGTCCTTGGAGGATACAACAGGATGTAATTATGTTTCCTTAAAGCTTGCACGTGTTTTCAGCAAACTTAAAGGATGCCCAGATATCATCTCCAAATTCTTTTGAGAGTTTGGAATGACAGATTTTCTTCTGAAAGAGAATAGTGTGCTGAAATTATTCTATTGCAAGTCAATTTCTGTAATGAACTTTAATGATATCTTTTGTTGCCAATTAAGATTAGTCATCTAGAGTGCTCTTTACATTGTTACAGTTAATTTCTATTCTTATATTGATTCTTACTAAACTAGAATGTGGATTGCAACTTAGGATTCTTTTGTGACATCTAAATAATGAAAACAGTCAATCGTTATTTTAATTTAAACACTGGATGAAGACTGTTTGTTTTTGTTTGTAATATGCTGTCTTCTCCTTTGCAGATGATGTCAAATATAACATAAAACAACACCGTGACTGTTTAATAGCTTCATTTCATCCTTAATGCCTGAGAGGAAAACATGACCGTGAACTCTAGCAAACTGTTAAAAATCAAGTCTTAGACTCCAATATCTTAACTATTGTGTGTCTACAGTCCAAGCACGTTGTCAGTCAGAATGCATTGCCACATATGCTATGTTCGTGGAGAACATCGTGCAGTTAAACCTTCTGAAATCAAGGCTTTCATGAGGCAGAGCTAGGCAGTACGTCAGATGTTGGGGTGTTGAACTTTGCAAGCCAAAAACTATTCATAACCATTGATGATAACTTAATATCCATGGGTTTTTTTTTTTCTTTTTGGCCACCAGCCCAGATTCTGTAATGACGAGTAGTTATCTTTGCAACCTTTCACATTGTTGACAGTGATTAATAATGTGTTGTGCACTTTTCCATTGCATCAAATACCAATTTTTGGAGTAATGGGAAAAGAATAGCTAATTAGGGAATTAATGCAATTCACTTCACACATTACGATTTGAGTATTGCTTTTGGAAAAGCAAAGATACGAGTAGTAGTTTACAGTTTGATTTTTATGTAGTTATGGGAGTAGAGTATTAGATTGTTAGGTTCATTTCTACCAGCTTCCCAGTGTATAGCGACTGAAATTAGAGTGTGAACACAGAAGCATATTTTTAAAAGACTTTACTGTGAGGGAGAAAATCTTTTAAATCAGTAGATGCCTCATACAGCCTTTTTAATCTTAAATCATAAGGTGATAAAGATAGCAAATGCTCGTAAAAGAGATGACTGCAGCTCAGAAATCTTGTTTTTGTAGGCAAAACTGCTTGAAATTGCCAGTGTGTGCACTGATAAGCACCCGATACTGATACTTATCTCTCAGGCGATGTGTACAAAGTGTAAAACTGATGGCTGGAAATTAAAAGATGGGTACTATTCTCATACTTAAGTACTTTTCATGTAATTATACTTCCTTCAGTTGTTGTAAGTTTTTCTATTGATGGCATTTAACCTGGAGCTTAAGTCTTTTTTATTTTTTATTTTTTATTTTTTTTTGTCCTGTCTCATAGCGCTGAAGTAGATTGCACCTCAGTTTATCTATTCAAGAGAAACTGAACTGTAAGTTAGGTCACCTATGCTGATTTTCCACACCAGTTTTTTCCTGAAATGAAGTTAACAGTAGCTTTTCTACTGTTTGTGTAATTGTCTGTTAAACTTCTTCACCTTTCAGGATTCAAGGGGTTTTTGTGTTGTTACAGCTGCACTATTTACTAATGCAGAACCTGTAGTTTCATGATTTAGATAATATCTATGTGTACATATTAATTTCTATTCATGTGGCTAAGGCCTGACATATTTAACTGGTATTCTTTCTGGTTTGTGGCATGGTTACTTCATTAACCATGGTGAATTATGCTGTAAATGTTTGCAGTAGCCCCACTCCTTGTAGTCACTCTCTCTGGGGAATTTGCATTGATATTGATGGGGCATCTGAGTGTAGAAAAGCTGCTTGAGTGGGCATCATCTGCTCTTTCAGGCAGGCAAGCTTAAGTGGTAGAATATATATATTTTTAACTGCTAATGACTGTTAGGGCAATCAAGGGGATGGTTTCTTTGGTGATATAAGTGGTTAGGTGGGAGGGGGGTATCCGTTCACTCAGGAACGGAGGAGATTTTTATTCTGAAAAGCACTGGATAAAAGCAGGGGCAATGCAGGACTATTTCATAAAACTATTGTGGGATGATGATGGGAGGGATGCAAGTTCAATGAAACAGAATTGTGGCTGCATAAAAGCCTTTTATTCGCTCCTTCACCATAAGTGTTTTGAGCCTATTATGAACATTGTACTAAAGGTAACGCATTCTAAAAGTTTGCTCTGGAGTTGCTGTTGAGCATGTTAGAGCTACAGGAAAAGAAGAAATTATTTTTGAAAATTATTTAAAGAAAATTCACACCGCAGTGAAATTTTTTTACACGAAGAAATGCAAACGACAAGGAAACTTGCTCCCTTTTCTCACTGCGGCCTTGGAAAGGAAACGTTGTTGAATAACAAATCTTGTGCCACATGGAGAGAAAACGCAGTTGGAACAAGTTAGTTTTGGAGACACACAATAACAGCAGAGAAACAATATAGTGGTCTCATTAAAAGTGATGCACACTGTTATTTACTCTATTTGGCTGTCGCCTGCATTTCGGAAGTATGCACACAAGGAGAATGAAAACCTGTATTAAATTGTTAAACAGTCAACCCAAACAACAATGCATCTTTGCGTTTTGTTCCATCCCACAACCTTTGTCCTTAGATCTGTCTAAATAGATGGTGAGGTCTCTGGGACAGGGACTCCACTGTTCTTTTGGAAAGGTACATAGCAAACAAACCAGAAATAAAAGGCACTGGTTTTGCCTACAATTTTTGTCCGTAAAGATGCAGTAACATTTTTTTGTAACAATAAGGAATTGTTGTAGTTGGTTTTCAGTGGAGGGAAGGGGTTTGTAGTTTTTTTTTTTCATGATCTAATTTGCATTTTCCTGGAGACCGACAGTGGGGATATTAAGGCCTGTGTTATTTCCCATGGCACTTGGAATTCATATCCCAGTTAGACTCTTCCTGTTCTGCTGAGTTTCCCGATGTGATCAACAGAAGCATTTTCTGTTTAACAGAAGTAAGGTCTTGTGATTATGCAAATACACTCTGAAGAAAAAGGGATTTTCTCATTTAAGGCCTTGCATAAGGGGCTTTATTTTGCTCTTTGTTCCTTTAAACTTGTACTTGAAGTATCCTTGCCACTTTAGACCCAGGGCAAGGTCCTAAAATATATGTAGAGAACACTGAGGAAGGCCAAGCACAGTGATCTGCGCACATGCTTGCTGAAGACCAGCTAGTATGCAAATAGGAAAAATATTTTCCATAAAACACTAGGGTTTTCCAGTCCTGCATTTCCAAAAATGTTCTTTCCTCAGTAGTTACTGTCTTTGCAATTAAGAGCTTAGAGGCAAGGAGCAAAGTGCAGAATAACATGAGGAATCCTATGAGTATCAGGCACAAAACAGAGCATGTCTTTTCCATCAGAAATATTCAAATTTTTTATTAAGTGCTTAGAGATGAGTACTGTTGTGCATGGGATCAAGTCTGAGAACGATTTAGAAACTAGAATTGCACTGAATTAGCAGATTGCATGATGGTTATGTTGCTCTGAGTGTGATACTAGGAGGCTTGCTCTTCTTAGGCTTTTCAAGTTAATAGCTTAGTCTGAAATACTTGTACTCATCTGAAGAGACTCCCTATCAGATGAGGAATTGTGATCTTGCAATACTGATTCTGACAATTTGTGTTGGTTTTGTTTTTAACAAACAAACCAACCTACATTTTCTTCATGAATTCAAGGATTGGATGTGACGCTACTGGACAATGAGCACCGTGCCTATTTCAAATTTGAGCATTCAGATGGTTGCACTAGAGGTAACCTTCCTAGTGGAGAAACGTATGTGCATTATTGTTCATATTATTTTACTGTGTAAAGGAATCCCTTTTAGTGAAAAATATACACAGGTGAGGGGGTAATGGAAAAGCCAGTAGATAAATAAGTGGTTTTTACTTGCTTAACCTGTACAGTCGGTAGCTGAAATACCTGTCTTAGGCAAGAACAACCTGTATGACTTGTCCTTGAACGTGCATTTTGAAAGTTAGCCTAGAAGATTAATCAATTAATGCATGTTTTAATCACGTACTGTCATCAGGTTCCCCATCTGATTCTTGTGGCTATTCACTCTTGCTTTAACATGCATCTAGGATCACTTAATCTGTGGTTGTTGCTACTCAGGTTCCCAGTGGACCCATTACTACAAGGTTTGAGCCTAAAAAAATAGTCTGAAATAAGGCTTTTTGAGGTACCTCTGATTTCCATGGGTGAATGGATAACTGTAATTCTCTGGCTAGATCATCACAAGGAGGAACCACATCAGACCTTCATTAGCACTCCTTTTTCTAAATCCTTTCATTTAAGCCTGGTAGATTTTTTGGTATGTGTCAGGGTCCTGTGATGAAGAGGACGGGCTCATAAGTGCATTTAGCCTGGTTTCATAATGAAAGTAAAACTTGTGCGTTTGTGATCTGATGGACAGCATTATCTTAATCATTGCATCAACTAAGTTCATCAGAATTTGAAAGCGTTCACAGCTAAGATGTCTTCTAGACAGAAAGAAAGACTAAGTGCCTTCCCTATGCAAAGGGCTTCAGCCAGAGGGGTACCTTTTAACCACTGGAAAGGTCAACCACCAAATATGAGTGGCTGAGAAACTGAACGGCTGTAGTTCCTCTGCTCATGAACGTTACTAAAAATGAAGTTTCAGTGTTGTGAAAAGATTGAGACTCAAAGCTCAGCTTCTGTGAACAAGGAGGTGGGGTTGAAGCAGCTCTTCTGACCAGCATTTTGTGGCAGTCTGACTCTTCCCTGACCTTCAGTCTGACCACGATCTGAACCCACCTCTGCACAATTTAGTGCCACCTGAAGGAAGGTTCTGGCCTCCTCAAGAAACATCCGTAAAGCTATATGGAGTGCTGTAACGGGAGTCATTCTTTTCAGAGATCAGCTTAGTGCTTGCTTCCAGCTGAAGGAAAAATGGCTGGCTGGTTTGGCCAGGTTAATGTATATTATACAGAATTGTATTGCGTATCCTTAGCGTTTCCGTTCGTATCTACGGCATGCGTGGTAGGCTTGGTGCCTCTGCTGGGAATTAGGAGTTGAGGGGCTCCAGAAGGGCTTGGGGAGTGCAGGTACCTGCAGACATGGCTGGCGGGCTGTAGGTGGAAAGGCAGCTTTGCCTGGGGACGGCGGTGGAAAAATCCATGGGTCGTGAAGAGGGATCTGTGAAAAGAGTTAAATAGTGCAGTGTAAAATGAAGGGATATGTTTATAGCACACTGGTGTGTGTGATGTGTGTGTATATACACAAATACGTATTTACTGCACAATTTGGAAGTATAAACCGTATTTTATAAATATTTGTATATTTCAGCCTTTCATTTTGGTTTAAAGTATGCAATCTACCATAGCAAATAATATTATTATTATTTTTTTTAAGACCTTGCCAAATGATTACTTTTCCAAATACCAGAAGAAATAATGAATTTAAAAAATGAAAAAATAAAATCTTAGTTTGTTGTTTCCTCCTTTGAGTGTCACTAGAAGATTTGGACAGTTGCTCTGTAATTAAGTACCTGCTTATTTTAAAGGTTATATTTGCAGTGAAAATAACACATTTACCATGTAAGTTTGTACTTAAAAATATCTCATCCCTTTTCTGAGGGAAGACAGCCATCTCCAGTCATGTAAACCACATGTATGGTTAAGAGACAAATATTATGTTTTAAAAATAGAACAATACTCAAATTGCACCCACTCCCCTCAAAATTAAGAAAAATCTAGAATCCTTAATGATTGTTTCATAGCTTTCTGCTTTGCAGCTGGTTTCTTAAGGCTTTATGTTTCCATTAATTTTATTTAAGGTCCGAGCATCGGTTCTAAAAGTGTCTGTGCGACAGAGCCCACCTTTGTGAAGAAGCACAGGGATGGTGTGCTATGACCTCCTCTTGGCTTGTAGTTGTAATTTAGAGACTATGGTGGGGTGTCTGGGTTGTGGCTTTTTGAAACTCCCTTCCACACTAAAATATCCCTGGTTTTAAATATGAATGCCAGCTCTATTAGTGTTCATTGAGAACATGACAGTGTAATTGGAAGCTTAGGATTCATAATAACTTTTCTAAGCTTCCAATTAAGCTCAGTCATGTTCTCGGTGATGAAGAGTAAATGCAAAGTTTAAAAGGTTGAAATAAATCCTACGGTAGTGTTCATAGACATCTAATCAGATTGTGAAGTTTATATAAATGCTCTCAGTTCAAGTGAGAAAGTTGGAGAAGCCGCTAGAGTAGATCTTTCTTGCTATGGGCAGTTCAAGCTAAAGAATATTATGTCATAACTCTTTTTTTTCCTCATTTTCAAGCAATTACATCTCTATTCCTGCTGATACTGGTTTTTGCGGAGGTTGTTCCGGGTCTGCCTGGTGCTTCTTTTCCCTAGTATTTTCCTTGCTTGTCTTGGCAAAAGCATAAAGGCTGACTGGATTGCTTGGGCTGCCTTCTGTGTTAGCTTGTGATCTGAGCCCAAAATCGTCGGCTGTAGCAGCAAACCAATGGGGTCATGGATAGTTTTGCTAATGGCGTGTGTGCGTGCTCTTCCTGTAAACACAAAAATACGTAGATGCCCATTTGCAGACGTGGGAGAGCCTGGAAGATAAGGCCCATGATCACTATTGAATAACATTCGAGAAAGGAAACCTTTGTGGGTGATGTGTTCTGGCATGCGTGTTCCTGTGATGTTTCTTGTGCCCGAACAGGGATTTACTGTTTATATACGGGTCTGTCTGATACTTGAGAGAGGTCCAGAGGTAATTTGGATTTTTGTTGGTCTGCAGGGATAACTTATTTGGCTACCACCACGCTTGTTTTTCTAATTGCAGTTACATGCATGTGTTTGCAGTGTCTTTATTTGCAGATCCTTTTTAAAGGTTTGTGGTAAATACCTTATACTTATTTCAGCCCCTGTGAAGGACTAAGACTTCATCTTGCCCCTTCTGTGAAGAATGTCCTGTTTCTAGGGGAAAATAAGACATTTCTTCCTGCCTGGCTGTCTCTTTTACGTGAAACCGCCACTCTTGATAACTAACTGTGGAATTGTGAGTATGGAACAGGGACTGTCCTTGAAGATAATGAAAGGATCCAAGTTTTATCTGAAGCGTTTCCTCTGTGAGAGAGAACTAGACTGGTACATTTGTGCATTTTTTTATTCTCTTTCTAATACGGACTGAATTACGAATTTGGAACACCTTCAGTATTCCTCTTTGCACTGCAGTGATTTAAAGTAGGGTAAGTGCCCTACTTATTTTTGTCTTTTAATGCTTATTTAAGATAAATTGTGCTTCTGTCTGCCATAACTGTGAACTTGAAGATCAAATGTGCAGATCCAAGAAACCTCTGCAGCTGCTCTTAAACTTTTTAACTGTAGTCACTCCAGCTGTCAAGTTAAAATAATTATTTCTCCTCACAGGAGTTAAAATAGCTTTGCTAGTGGAAAAACTACGAGCAAGAGCAATATAATTGGTTTGGCACCCTGAGGTCTTTTATTTAGCGAGCTTTCCCAGTTATGCCTCTGCAGTAAGGCTTATCCGTGTGTTAGATCCTGAATGTGAAATGAGTAGTCCTTTGTGTAAACACCAACAGATAAAATTTTATCACAGAGAACAGCTATTTTCATGTAGTGAGTTACGTCTGAAATCCTGATTAAGGGGAAGATAAGTTTGAAGACGCTAGCAGTAGTTTATGAGTAAAAATGCGAACAGAACACCGTAGTAGTCGAGGAAGGACTGTAAATAATAAGGGTATTCAGAGCTAAAGATCAAGGTAAAAAGAAGCAGGAGACAAGGGACCTGGCAGTAATATTGGAAACACATAGTCCTGCTGCATTCGGATATGTTTTGGCATGGTCTCTTCCTGAGTGATTCTTTGCTTGTGTATGTGGTGGGACCTTGGCAGTCCTGACTTTCTCACCCAACGTACACCTTTAGTGAAGTCGCTGTCCTTGACTTTCTTTTCGTGGAGTTTGAATCTATCACACTTGCAATTTTAAGATGTGGTCTCAATGTTTGACTTGTTTTTCTGCTGCGGAGTGGTAATATACTTTAAGAGGAAAGTGGTGTGATGTCCTCCCCTGTGGAGAGGTTGGTATGGTTTACCACCATTAGAAGATTCTGCCTGTTGGTATGAGGGAGAGCATGATCAATCACAGTATAGCCCTGGATCACTATGGTTCTGCTGGCAGGCAGTGGAAGATGTATTTCCTGGTGGAAAAGGCAGCATGATGTGGGATTATCAATGTTCTTTGACTATCTAAACTCTTAAGTATCTTGTGCATGTTTACCACAGGACAGAGATGCAGAGGCTGATACTGATGCTAGCGGGTCACTGCTGTGAGATAACGTTCAAGGGGCTGTGGTGTTGATAGTTCACAAATCTTCATGAAGGGACCCCTTTCTCACCATGGAACAGCTTCTCACAGTCTTTTTTTCTAACCTTCCCTCTATCCCATCCCCCCCAAATAATCATAGAATCATAGAATGGTTTGGGTTGGAAGGGACCTTCAAAGGTCATCTAGTCCAACCCACCTGCAAGGAGCAGGGACATCTCCAACCAGATCAGGTTGCTCAGAGCCCCGTCCAGCCTGGCCTTGAATGTTTCCAGGGATGGGGCATCCACCACCTCTCTGGGCAACCTGTTCGTGTTCTACAACTTGCATTGTAAAAATTTTTTTCCTAATATCCAATCTAAATCTACCTCCCTCTATTTTAAAACCATTACCCCTCGTCCTATCACAACAGGCCCTACTGAACAGCCTCTTCCCATCTTTCTTGTAGGCCCCCTTGAGGTACTGGAAGACCGCTATCAGGTCTCCCCGGAGTCTTCTCTTCCCCAGGCTGAACAGCCCCAACTCTCCCAGTCTGTCCTCACACGAGAGGTGCTCCATCCCTCTGATCATCTTTGTGGCCCTCCTCTGGACCTTCTCCAGCTGGGCCATGTCACTCTGATGCTGGGGGCTCCAGAGCTGGATGCAGTACTCCAGGTGGGGTCTCACCAGGGCAGAGCAGAGGGGGAGAATCACCTCCCTCGACCTGCTGGCCACGCTCCTCTTGATGCAGCCCAGGATGCAGTTGGCTTTCTGGGCGGCATCAAGAGGAGCGTGGCCAGCAGGTCGAGGGAGGTGATTCTCCCCCTCTACTCTGCCCTGGTGAGACCCCACCTGGAGTACTGTGTCCAGTTCTGGAGCCCCCAACATAAGAAGGACATGGACCAGCTGGAGAAGGTCCAGAGGAGGGCCACAAAGATGATAAGAGGGATGGAGCACCTTTCCTATGAGGACAGGCTGAGAGAGTTGGGGCTGTTCAGCCTGGAGAAGAGGAGGCTCCG
>JAAGAY010012771.1:38144-55315 GCA_011801015.1 Ardeotis arabs | reverse complement strand
TCCCTCCAGGGCCGCCTCCCATGGCACTTTGCCCATCAGGTCCCTGAAGAGGCTGAAGTCCGCCTTCTTGAAGTCTAGGGCTGAGAGCTTGCCATGTAGTTTCCTCGCTGCCCCGTGGATCTTGAACTCCACTGTGTCGTGGTCGCTGCAGCCAAGGCTGTCCTTCAGTTTCACATCCCCCCACCAGCCCCTCCCTGTTGGTGAGCACAAGGTCGAGCATGGCACCCCTTCTTGTCGGCTCCTCTATCGCCTGCAGGAGGAAGTTGTCGTCCATGCATTCCAAGAATCTCCTGGGCTGTCTGTGCCCTGCCGTGTTGTCTCTCCAACAGATATCAGGGTGGCAACCTGAGCTAGATAGATCTGTGTGGCAACTGAATCTTTAAAACATTTCTATGAATATTGGTTTGCTTTCTATAAATTTGTTTTTATTCCTGTAGTAATATACATACAAAAGCTTTGAACTTATGCTTTGCACTACACTTTGAGAGTCCTCAGAGACAGCCCTGCAGCAAGGGTATACACACAACACACACATAGAGCTATTGCTTCAGTTCTTTTGCAGTTAGGCAGGCTGACTATTGAAGGTCACTGACAGAGCAGGAGTTTAAGAAATATATATTAGAATTAATTCTGAGATGGTATGTCTACAAAGAAGACATTATATTAGAACTAAAGGGTATTTGATAATGTAAGTACCAGGCAAATTAAGTAGATCTGTTTTCCAGCTTCAGAAAAGTGATAGATCTGCAAGTATTTCTTACTGCTCAGAGAGCAGCTATTTCACATCTTTCACTTTCTTAGTCTTCTTCAAAGAACTGAACTAGAAATCTTTATGTTATTGAAGAGACATTTACATGAAAAAGGAAGAAAAGAAGATGAAAAAGATAACATACAGATAGAATAAATCTGTCACTTGAAAAATGGATGGTATTTAACTGAATATTAGAGACAATTTGAACTCTGAATAACTTGTGGGGCTTTCTCAAAGACTGGAACATGGGTCTCCAGGAAAACCAATAAAGATAACTTTTGATGTCAGCAGCAGCAGGAAACTGGAATAATAACTACTATCTGGAAGCTCAATTCTTTTTAGAAGTAGGATTCAGGGAAGAAATTAAATTGTAAACAGATAAGAGAAGTTGTCTCTTCAGTTATGCTATCCATTAGATAAGTGTACATTTTAGGTCCTTAAAGGTGGCAAATGCCAGAGAATCTGTAGTCAGTGTCTAAAAAGAAGCACTTTGGCAGTCTAATCAGCAATGTGTAGGTAGTTACTGATTCATTTTGCATGATTTTGGGACACATATCTGGCTGTAAATAATGGTGGAAGTGCCAATTTTATTAAAAACTAGATGTGCCAAACTATTGCTGTTTTGGAAGATACTCCACAACAATCAGCACAGAATGTTTTAGTCATCATATATATCACATTGATTCTTTGAGAATCACCATCAACAGGTGACTAAATAGTAAATCACTGGTTTTGGGAAAGCCTGTGTTACAAGTGTCCTTGCAGCTTAGTCTTCAGCTGGACTGGATGAGACTCTCCAAATTGCTGTTCTGCTCAGTTCTTACACGCAGCTGACCTGTGGTCCTCCATTACTTCATAATGTGTCCCTCATGATGCTTATTTTAAGCTATGTATTAGCTTAATACCATTACCAATACCAACAACAAATCTCACAGTTCTTTTTTTTCTTTTACAAGTGTGATACTGCTGACAGAAATTCAGAATTTTCATATATTTAAGTTTACCATTTAAATTTCCAATAATTTTTTCTCCTGTATTTAATCTTAAATAACTATCAAGTATGCAAAACTATTTGCAGATCTATCTCCATGATGTCTACCCAAAGTTGAGTTTTCTAGTGAATACATGCCAGAGAATTCTGAGCCATATTAATACATAAAGGTTCCATTAAACACTTTTACACTAAAATAAGCAACTGTGATACAACTACCATTAGATATTAAATAAATATTTTAAAATTGCAAAATTAGAAAACCTTAACTTTACAAAAAGGTAAGACTGTATCTGTATTCTGTTCCTGCATAGCAATTCTGTTCTCACATAGCAATAAAGCAATCTGTGCTCCTACAGATTTCTTGCCACATGCAGAGAATCCTCCTGCAACTGGGATCCTCCAATACAATTGGGATCTTGAAATTAGCAGTTTTATGTACCTAATTCAATGGCATTCAATAAAATACTATACCTAGAAATCAGATCCTTAGCATGCTTCCAGAATACACAACTATAAACAGATTCAGATAGGAGAACAGATATTGATGCCAGGTTTTTAGTTAGATACATTTTCTTCATTAAAACAGTCAGGCTTATACCACGCTTGGCAGGGCAACTTTTTGTCAAAACATATATTTATATCATCCATTCCTGATCAGATTACAGCTGCCAACACATTGTCACTCACAGAATGCAAACTGACCAGCCAGCCATCAAATAACCTGATATGCTCTGATAGCTTCAGCCTTGTATTCTAGTCTGTAAAAGCAGAGACTAGGAAGCAATGGGCAGGAAGGTATTTGCAGTGCTCCTAGTATTAGTTAGGGTTGATAAATAAAAATCTTCAGTATCTGGCTCCCCCATTTTATTTATGCATATTTAATGCAGATAGATAAATGATAGATCAGCAAATCTTTTCAGATATTACATTTTGTTTGGTTTTAATTTATTTAATCACTCTCTCTTTTTAATGTTTTTCTAAGTGATCTAGATTTAGCTGGCAAACAACATCCAAAACTGCCTTTTTCAGCCAGTGACTTCAGTGGAATCCAGTTTTTCCCCTTGAGCATTACAGAATTCACGTTTCCTGCCTCTTGGAGCTGTACACTCTTTAGAAAGGTTGCAAAATCTCTTTGTGGACAAGAACAGAAGGAAAACATTCTAAAACTACTTTTCTCAAAAAATAGATTAAAACACGTGAAACCAAAGGTTTGGTTAAGCAGTAGAATCTCTCTATAAATGCTCTGCTACTTCATCAGAAGTCACTTGCAGAAAAAAATGTCAAGGTTATATTTTCTTTTCCTTCTATATTTATAAAGGCTTTGGTAAAAACATTGCTAGTATGTTCTGGAGGAAAAGACTAAAACTAGTCAGTAGCCTATTTTTCAACAGTGAGTAGCAAGAGCTTTTAAGAATATAAAACCAGAACTCAATATGGAGACTTAATGCCTATTTAAAAATAGAATAATTTGCATCCTTTTGCTGAATTCAGCCAGTAATTCTTACCATTCACAAATAGCTTGTCTTCTTGACACTTATTTTTGAAAAGGATGCAAAAAGGAGCCAAAACACTTAACTGATGATTTTTAATCTGTTGTTTCACTCCCACAGCCAGTTGCCCCAAAACTTTCTCCCCTCTAAAATAAGATGACTGGCTTGGTGAATGATGACAAAGCAGTGGTTGGTGCTTATTTTAACCTTAGTAAGGCTTTTTACACTGTTTCCCGCAACAGCCTCACAGATAAACTGAGGAAGTAGAAACTAGATAAGCAGACAGTGAGGTGGACTGAAAAACCTTTTTCTCCCAAAGAGTGGTCAGGCACTGGAATGGCCTGCCCAGGGAGGTGGTGGAGTCGCCATCCCTGGCAGTGTTCAAGAGGCGGCTTATGAGAAGCTACAAGATATGGTTTAGTAGCTGTGGCAGCAATGGTTGTGGGAAGGCAGTTGGACTAGATGATCTTATAGGTCCTATCCAACCATGTGATTCTATGATTCTACCAGGTTCAAAGGGTTATGATCAGCAGCATAAAGTCCAGCTGGAGGCCAAGAGATAGTGGTGTCCCACAGGAGTTGAAATTGGGTTCAAAACAGTTTAACATCTTCATTAATGACACAAATGGTGGGACACAGAGCACCCTCAGGAAGTTTGCAGATGATACAAAACTGGGAGAAGTGGATGATAAACCAGATGGAGGTGCTGTCATTCAGAGGGACCTCAACAGGCTGGAGAAATGGGCTAATAGGAATGTTGGGAAGTTCAGAAGAAGGAACTGCAAAGTTCTGCACCTGAGGAGGACTGCACTCCAGCGACTGGCAGGAAAGCAGCTTTGCAGAAAAGATGTTCTGGTGGGCAACAAGTTGAACATGAGCCAACATTGCATCCTTGCAGAAAATAAGGCCATAACATCTTGGGCTGCATTAGGGAGAGCATTGTCAGCTGATCCAGAGCATTACCAGAAGTTATTATTGTCCTCTGCAAAGGGGAGACACACCTGGAGTACTGTGTCCAGTTCTGAACTCCCCAGGACAAGAAAGAGATGGACATACTGGAGCAAGTCCAGTGAAGGAACATGAAGACAATAAAGAGATTATAGCATCTCTTATAGCAAGAAAAAGCTGAGAGAACTGGGATTGTTTCTTCTGAAGAACAGAAGGCTCAAGGGCGATCTTACCAATGTGTATAACTACCTGATGGGAGAGGGTAAAGAAGATGGAGCAAGGCTATTCTGAATAGTACCTGGTGACAGGATAAGAACTGATATACAGCAAATTTTATTTAAATATAAGAAAAAAGAATCTTTATTGTGAAGGTGGTCAAGCACTGAACACGTTGCCCAGAGAGGCTATAGAGTCTCCACCTTTGGAGACATTCAAAACTGAGTTGGACACAGCCTTGGGAAACCTGCTCTGATTGACTGCTTAGAGCAGATGGGTTGGTCTGCAGAAGTTCCCTCCATCCTCAACCACTCTGTGATTCTGATTTCTACTACGGGTTCCTCTGACCTAGGAGAACTGCTGATGTCAGTGTTTAGACTGTTAAATGTGACACAGTATAAGCCACAGCAAGCTTAAAAACAAGACCACTAGGAGAGCAAGTGGAGAGAAGAGCTAAAGAGAATGAGACCTAACATGCAGTGGAAACTATACGTAATGAAACTCAAGGTAAGATCTTTATATTTTATTGATCTGTAACAAAAAGATTTCAAGAAAGAAGCCCTGTGATCTTCAGATACTAGAGGATCACCCAGCCACCTAGCCTGTAAAATTGTCTGTCAATGTTGAGCAACAGAGACGACATTCATCAATACAGATGTTTAAGTATATGTGATATCGGTTTCACAAGTCTCTAGTGTACTTAAACATGTAATGAACAAGGTTTTAGCAAAGTGGTCCCACTTGAAGCAAAAAATGTTAACTATGGTTGAGATTAAGACATTTGACTACTTCTTGCACCATCAAAAAGCAAAACCAGCAAACAAACCAGAAAACAAGATTGTTTGAAATGAAAACTCCTTAAGTACTTGCATGATCTCTAGATCATGTAGAAAGTAATCACTGTTGCCACGTTATAGGAGAGCTTTAAAGTTTACAAAGGAAAAGAAAAAAAAAGGATAATTTTATATGCCTCACTATTCAAGAAGAGATAATTTCCTTTATCTTCTCTATTAATGTAGCTGAGTCAAAGAAACATGGAGAATATTGGCCCACTGGAAAGTTTCTTTGTGATTTTTTTTAGCATACTTCTCTTTCACCTTTTCAGCTGCCTCAGACAGAAGGACCATGAGCTCCTCCCGTTTATGAGAGACAGACTGGTAGGTGAGCCAAGCGTGTTAGACTGTAAAGTCTAACTTTAAGTCATACCTTATCACAGTGTCACAAGAAGCAAAAGTATAATCCCAAATTCTAGGTCAAAACCATCTACTTTACCTATTCATTCCCAAGACTGATCCTGATCTTAGGTATTGCAAGGACATCTTTACATGCTTATTTGCTAGATCAAAATTATTTATCAGGTCTCCTTGCCTTCTTAGTTATTCTACTTTTCATTTTTTGGTGATTGAGACAGTGAACAAATGAACCAAAATAAAAGAAAGCAGAAGCAAAGTAATGACAAAATTTCTAGCGTAAATTCAACAGGATAAAATGTCAAGTGGTATTGATGGAGTCCTAGGTCTGTCGTTAGTTAGAATCAAGGGACTAGTTACGAGTGGTTTCAGTGGAGTCAAGAGACTGCAGAGGGTCTGGATTTAGCATGCCATTTGTACTCTACACAACTTTATTTATGAGCTTAGAAAAGAAAGATGAACTGCTAGCTGGACCTGAACTGGGAAAGCTTCTTACAATAAAAAGATCAAAGAGATTCAACATGCTTTTATTCGGAGGCAAAGGAGAGAGAGAAAGGCAGGGAAATGAATAGGAGAAATAATGGTCATAAGAGAGATCACGTGGAGGGATAAAATCAGTAAGGCATGAGATTGGATTAGGAGGATACCAGATTAACATCTGTGATGAGATGGAAGGCAAGACAAAGGGAAAAGGAAAGTTACTTAACACTTTATCAATTTTCTCTTGGAAGAAAATGGTTAGGTCTTCTGCAAAGAGAGAAACACATTCAATCTTCAAATCTTCCTCCAGTCCTGCCTCCATGCCATGAAAGACTAAAGCGTATTGAGGATAAATAGGGTTTTGGGTTTGGAATTTGGCATGGCACTTAAGAACGGACAAAGCAAGGTCACCCAATTTGAGTTTTCCACAAAGTTAAGAAAAACAAGAAGAGGAAATAGTTATGAGAGATTAATTTATAATGACTTTAGCCAGATGACTTGGTATGAAGAGGGAGTTAAACAAGATCAACTGTTGCACTAGCTATATGAGAAAATGCCTGTGCTAGGTACCAATGGAAGAAAGTGGAGAGTGGGCTATTAAAGGAGGTCAGAGCAAAAAAAAAGAACTCTAAAAGTGATGAGCCAGTAGTGGCAAGAGCTCAATGAAAGGATTTGAAAAGATTTCATAGACAGCTGAAAGACTTGGAGAGGAAAAACTGAGTTACTGAGAAATGAAAGATAAAAGTGCTAGGTGAGAAATAAATTAGCAAAAGCTGCTTTCAGAAACAGGAGTAATAATTCTCAGCTACAAGCAAAGAGATTAAATTGAGGAAACAAGGCAGGCCAGAGATCCGATGAGTCATCTACTTGGATGCTAAAAATTACTAAACAATGAACCTGGGAGGTGACGAAGGAGAAAAAAAGATAACCAGTAACAAAATTCAAAGAAGATTTTTCCAGTCTGTGCTTCTGCTAATATTGAAAATATTTTCCCAGTTGTTGTTATATAGTTTAAAAAAACTAGAGAGTAAGAAGAAATTAGACGAGGTTACAGTGACAGATGGAGATGTCCACACAGATGATATGATGCCATAATGCCACTGACCAAATGGTAAGACTTGTTTAAATGAGAATTTTGCAGCAGATGATACCTTTATCATTGCAGACAATTCAAAGTGCTGCTGCGTTATAAATTATAATTTTCCTTGATCAGTGGAAAATGTAGTAATTTTTTTTTTTTCTTTCCTGTTAGTATCTCTAAATTTCTAGTGTCTTTTGCAATATCCACGACTGTTGCCTTGCAGGGAAACTTGTTATCTTCAATTTGCAGAATTTATCAGAAGCACAAGAGAAGAAGATGAAGTGAAAAACTGACATAACACAATGAGTTAGGGACTAAAGATGAACCACGTAGTGACTGTACTGGGAATATAACTTAAACTGATAGTTCAAAATTTAAGCAGCAGATAGTCCAAATCCTGTTCCAGACACTATGATCACAAACTTCCTTTCCTTAGAAAATCAGGAACCCTAAACATCTACCTTATTCTTTACAAAACAAAAGAGTAAGTTGATTATATATATCTAATGCTACTTAATCAGACCATAAACAAATTGCTGCACAGTATTTATTTCTCAAAGGAAAAGGGAAGTATTTTTACGTGCTAGAGAATATTAGTATTTACTTATAATAAATAATATATTTTATATTTATATATATTTATACTTATATAATATATTTTATATTCTCTTGACCTTCTTAGGCCATCCTAAAAATACCTAGTATCCCCGCAACAACTACTGAAGAACATTTTTGGTAATCTTAGAAATTTTTCCAAAGTACAAAAGATTAATATAAACCTTAATATCTCACCGAATCACTTCCTTGTAAGATTATTGAAAAGGCTATATCTCATTGCTCCAGTGGTTTATTTAGACCATACTATCCACTGAAACTGGTGTTGCCAGGTCTTGTTATCATACCCATATAGTTACGGATATTTATTTTATGGTTCCGTTTAAGCTGGAAGCACAAGTTTCCTTTACAGATCCTGCCTTTACGGCTTGGAAGCCTAATCTTTCTGTAACTCATTTAAGGAGGTATTCACAAGGACAAGCTGTGATTTAACAGACTTTTTTTTGTTAGGCTTCTCTCTGGTGAATGGAGAAATAGGTAATTCAGAACCTTGTTCAAAAGATATAGTAAACTGTAGAAGTTCAGAGTTGTTTGACTAACTGAGGTGCTAGCCAAATGTGTTCTGAAAAGAGGATGTAAGGTTTGGTCTTTCACTGCTGACTTTCTCTGTTTCAATGCTATAAACTTTTGGAATAGTTCACAAAGGTAGTTTGACCTACTGTTCCTAAGCATCCAAAGAAAACAGTAATCACACACTATTCTGCCTAGCATACTGAAATTGAATAGAGAAACTAAAGAACAAGTATGAAACTCACTTTATGTTTTATCCAATTTTCTGTTCTCCAGAAACAGCTACATGTGGTGATGTGTGACAATTTTAGTTTGTTTGTTTTGAATGCAACGCTTCATGAATGTACTTTAGTTTCTTGCAAGCTAATTACAGGTTTTGTGATTGTGCACATTTTCTAATTACTCTTAATGATTTGTAGTTACTTGGAGACCACCTCATTTTTCAGCTCACACTTCTCAATTTCATAGTTTCTAGCTGGTTATGTATCACATATACAGGTACGTGTCATATCTGTTCTACTTTCCAATCTGAGGAGGGAATCTCTTTAAATAGGGAAAGAATGAACAGCAAGCAATTCTGTTCATCAAAAATTATCTTTGCTTGTTTGTTAACACAAAGAAAAGCCATTTTAAAAAACTTTTACAAAGCCTTGTTCATCTTAGTTTTACAAGGCCGTCCGTTGTAAGAAAATATAAATGGAAGAGGCATGAATTCTGACCTACCCTTCTACACATGAGACTTCCTGGGAAAAAACAGCAGAAATGTCAGGATAACTTATAAGGCAATACTGTATCAAGTGCTTTGTGATGGATATTTCCACAGTCCTAGGCTGTATCCAATGGGGTTGTAACCTGGGCTATCTAATTGAAAACACAGGGCACTACTAAAAGCACAGGATCTTCCTGGTGCAGTACACCATTTTACTGAGTACTCACTTTTATGAAGGAATAACAAATAAGCGAGTCAAAGTTATAAAGAGCTTAGTTCTTATTTCATATGGTTCAAATATGAGATACCATATCATAATGAAAAGCTCAATCCTGAATGATGATATGCATGGGCAAATAATTTTGCAATTTTTTTTTTTTCCGTATCAGGAACTTTATCAAGAAAATACACGTAGGAATTAAAAGAATACGTATCCAAGAGTTACAGTGTAGTTTGTAGCTCAAAGTTATTTTCTATGACAATTCTGGAAAGAATAGACAGTTGAAAGAGGATAAGATTTGGTCTCACTATCTCTTCTAGAGTTCATTCGTTAGTGATGTTACTACCCCACAACAACCCATCCTTTTCCCTTCAGACTCAGAGACCAACTTCACAGCATTGACTTATTTGGATGTTTTAACTTTGCCAAAAGGGAAATAAAAGAATTATTAACAAAGTTTACCTTTCTACTTGATAAAAAGGGAAATGCAAGTTCATGCACCGCACTGACCTGCACTAAACGTTGATGTTTTACAAAGTCCTGCTATGATCTTGTGGAAGCTTAATGGTTATAAGCTTACCTTGCAATGTAATCATAAAAGTTTGTTTCTATTTGCTCTGGTTTTAATTAATAATGACAATAATATGGGGTTTTGTAAGAAATTTTAGATTGAGCTCAAGAGAGTGTAACAACAGATGTATGGATCAATAGTTACATCTCCCCTAGATATTAATTAAACAGTTATGTTTAAAAAGCAGATAGAAGATTTCTGTACTGAACCTAAAAAAGTTTTTAAAACTTCTTCATGGGTTAGGGTGATCAGTAAGATTTTTGTCAAGTAACAATAAAATATCTATAGATATCCCCTCTGGCTCCTTGTGGAAGCTTCTATCAGGTTCAGACCCAGGTGCTGAACCCCTGACAGGAGGTTCAGGCTTACGGGGAGCAGCAGAGAGAGATGTAGTCTCTCTCATATCAGTTAGCAAAGCTGAGTCCAGCTAGAATGCTACTGCCTGGCCCTGGGCTGAAGGGAGGAATGGGATCATCTCCCCAGGGAGGGGAAAGCAGTGGCCTCTCCCATGAGGGAGAAAGTCCTGTTTAACTAATTTTATATCCTTCTATAATAAAGTAATTCACCTAGTGGATGAAGGGAAGGCAGTGGATGTAGATTTTCTATATTTTAGTAAAGCTTTTGATACTGTCCCTCAAAGAATCCTTCCGGACAAGTTGTCCAATTGTGAGATGAGCAGGTTCACAGTGCACTGGGTGAAGAACTGGCTGAAGGCCAGAGCTCAAAGTGTTGTAGGGAATGGGGCTACCTCTGGCTGGCGACCCATCACCAACGGTGTTTGTCAGGGTTAAATTCTAGAACCAGTCTTATTCGATATACTGATTAACGATCTGGATGTAGGAGTTGAATACACCATTAGCAAGTTTGCTGGGAGATGCTGTTGAATCTCTTGAGGGACAAGAGGCCTTGCAGAGGGGGATAGATTGGAACATTGGGCCATGATTAATGGGATGAAATTCAACAAGTCCAAAGGCCAGGTCCTGCACCTAGGACAGAGTAACACAGAGCACAAGTATAAATTAGGAGAGGAGTGGCTGGAGAGCAGTCCTGCAGAAAGGGATCTGGGGATGCTGGTCAACAGCAGGCTCAATATGAGTCAGCAGTGTGCCTGGCAGCCAAGACGGCAAACGGCATCCCTGGTTGCATGAAACACAGTGTAAGCAGCCAGTCAAATTAGGTGATTATCCCACTGATTACTCAGGCTTGATGTGGCCCCATCTTGAGTACTGTCTGCAGTTCTGGGTCCCACAACTCAAGAAGGATTGTGAAGGTCCTTGAATACATTACAAAGCTGGTGAAAGGGCTGGAAGGCATGTCCTATGAGAAGTATAGAGTTTGTCTAGTTTGGAGAAAAGGAGGCTGAGGGAGGGAAGTGGAGAGGGAGGTGCTGGTCTCTTCTCCCTGGTATCCAGAGATAGAATGGTTCAAAGCTGCACCAGGGGTGGTTTAGACTGGACAGTAGGAAGCATTTATTTTCTGAGAGGATGGTTAAACACTGAAACAGGCTTCCTAGAGAGGTGGTCAATACCTCGAGCCTGTTAGTGCTAAAGAGGCATTTGGACAATGCCCTCAATAACATGCTTTATCTTTTAGTCAACCCTGAATTGGTCATGCACTTGGACTAGATTGTCATTTTAAGTCCCTTCTAACTGAAGGGACTCTTCTCTTCTGTTCTCTTTTTAATGATGGAGTCAGGAAAGCCAAAGCTCAACTGGAGTTGAAACTAGCAAAAGAGGTGAAGGGCAACAAGAAGGGTTTCGAAAAGTAGATTGTTAGCAAAAAGAAAGCTAAGGGAAGTGTAGGCCCATTGCTTAGCAAGGCAAGGTGCCTACTAAAAAGTCTCCCAGCTGCTTGAGACTCATAGCAGAATCCATGGGAGTGAAGCAATGTCCACAGGAAAAAAGAGATCACTTAACCCACCTGAGCATACACAAATCTGTGGACTCAGATCAGTATGCATCCAAAGGTGTTAGAGGAACTGACTTACGCTGTTGCAAGGCTGTTCTCTATCATCTTTAAGAGGGGCTCCTGATGATTGAAAAAGGCAGACATCACATCTGTCCTGAAGAAGAGCAAGAAGGAGGACCTGGGGAGCTACAGGACTCACCTGTTTACAGCCTCATGTGAGTCCTTTAGGAAGGCATTACTAAGTTCCATGCTATTCAGTTACATGTAAAGATTCTAGAAAATATTCTGAAAAATCTGGAAAAAATATTTTGAATTTTAACCAGAATTTTAAGAAGTAAACATTAATTTTATGTTTTAGAAGAGAAACTACTGTATCTAAACAGTAAAGGGGAAGTTAAAAAATTAGGTTCATTACAGCAAAGAAAAACAACCATTTTCTGGAAGAATGATGGATGACTGCAAAGGAGATAATTAAAATGAGATAACAATTAAAGAGGAAAGAGTAGAGTAAGTAATTAGAGTATCTGTGTGGATTTTCCAGTAGATTACATTATCAATGCTTATTTATAAGTAAAAATAAATATTATGCTGCTTTTAGTAATACTTATAGTAATTATGAATAACGTTATACCACATAAACATGCACATTTCCTAATAAGAAAGAAAAAAATACAGGTGTGATCAGCAAATGTATTATCTAGTTAACATTGTAATTTTATTACTGCTTTCTTAAACTTTCAAATGGAAGAACATTTAAAGTTTATCTAAGAAACCATTTGAAAACTGCCATATGTACCAAGAATTTGCAATTATATCCGAATAACTATTCATTCATTTATTACCCATGTATGTACACAAACTTTTGAAATGTATTTGCTTTGAAAACTAAAATGATTATAAAAACGTGTTTGTAAGCTTTCATATTAGTTACAAGTTGAATTTTCACTTCCTTAGCCAATGAATATCACCTACCTGTTCCTTAGCAGGATGTG
Source organism: Ardeotis arabs (assembly GCA_011801015.1). Taxonomy (NCBI): domain Eukaryota; kingdom Metazoa; phylum Chordata; class Aves; order Otidiformes; family Otididae; genus Ardeotis; species Ardeotis arabs. Next base: position 42,640 of record JAAGAY010012771.1, on the reverse strand, counting down.
TTGCTCCTACACATTATCTGCCAAACTATTTGGCATGTTTACAGTCAGAGGGAGACCCAAAATCTGCTAGTTAATTTTTGTGAACTTGGCACCTAGGCATATCTGCCTGTAAAAATATGGTTGCTTCCTTCCCTCATTTATTTATTTCCTGACTTTAATGTTTTTAGTTAAAACGTTAGTGCAAGTGCCAGAGAAGTTATTACTTGAAACTAAAATTTTATGATCTGGAGATTGAAAATATCAAGAGGGCATGTATTTTTATATAGTTTGAAGAGAACTCTTCCTTAGCTTTAAATGCATGTATCCCTATCCTCATAGTTTGCAAAATAATTTGTATTTTTAGAAAATTGCACTGTTGAGATTGTTGTATAAAAGCCTCCAATACCAACTAAAATTAAACCTTTGTATCATAGAAAACACATGAACAAAGTTTACCTTCTTTTAATACTGCAAATTCATAGTCATAGTATGGCAGTGCATTGCAAAGTTCCTGAAGACTAGTACTAACAGAATCAGACACAGATGTGGATGAAGTAGAGCGCTGTCTGGGTGCAGGACATTTACTTCTCCTGGTGGTAGCAAGAGGATGATACTTGGGATGGTTCTGCGGTCTAGCTCCTGATGATGCCATGTGAAGAGGAAGGAAGAGCAGGATCCTACTAGTCAGCTAATCTGAACCTGGTTCTCCCTCTTTCTCAGCAAGGTTAGGTCTAGTTCAAGTCCTTTGCCTCTCTAGCTCTGTAGCTGCAGCCTGGAAGAGTGTGTGAGAACAGCTGAATCAGGTGAGTAAAAGTCAGGGGCCGGAGAGAAAAAGGAAGAACACAGTTAGAGGAGATGGGAGGGCTTGCAGGGGGCTGGGGCAAGAAAGAGATGAAAGTCCTGAGCTCTACAGGGGCAGGGGTATTGATAGGGGAGAGGAGATACCCACCTCACACTTGGTTCCTCCCAAACCCTCTCCTAAGTGAAGCTCTTCCCTCACAGAAAATTCAGTCTGCTGCTGTTAGGAATTTGAAATCCTCCTTCTCACTCACCTCTCACTCAAAAACCTACTGACCTTTTTCAGACTCTCTGTCTTTATCACTGTACTGCAACCCCCATCAGCCTCTTCACCAAATTTTGTATTCCATTTTGGTACTACAGTGGGGTGGATTTTCCCAAGAGACACTGAAGCAAGGATGAAACACAAGTGTTTCCTTAATACTCAGTAGCTATGCTGTCAGTCAATAGTGGTCTCCACAAAAATGACTCCTTCTGTCTCTACCAGCCTCTGTTGCATCTTGGAATGTGGTGCTGTACATTTTTCTACGGCTTAACTCAACTAGTTGTAGAATAAGAGTTAGACTGAGATATGACCTCAAAGGGGAAAAGTGATTCAACTGTGCAAAAGTGTTAATGTATTTTCTACCTGGGAGTTTTAGTAGTTTGTTTGAAATTTGTGGATGACTATTCCTCCTCAAGACTCAATTTAATTTCCTTTTTTGTTCTGTGCTCATTTCAGCTTTTAAACACATTTCCTTTTATAGCTGATGTTTGCAAGGAATTTAGGAAAGCACTTATGTATCAATAGTATGAGGTTGACAATCTCCCAGATCTGCTCTCTGCCATGCAAGGGAAGTTTGATGATGTTTATAAGCTTCACAAACCATTGAAAGAGATGTTGATATAGGGAGCAAGAGTAGGGGGGAGAACACGAAAAGTTAAAAATAGATGTGTAGTAAGGCTGGAAGCAGACTGAATAACGAAAGCCATCTTTCATTATTCAGTTGGGCCTTCCTGTCAATTCAGCTGGTCTGTCATTTCCTTCTCATTTTTTCAGGCCTTCAAGTCACTCAGTCCTCTTGATCTCTTTCTTGATTGAACGGTATAAGATCATAGAATCATAGAATGCTTTAGGGTTGGAAAGGACCTTTAAAGGTCATCTAGTCCAACCCCCCTGCAAGGAGCAGGGACATCTCCAACCGGATCTGGTTGCTCAGTGCCCCGTCCAGCCTGGCCTTGATTGTTTCCAGGGATGGGACATCTACAGCAGCAGATGTAGTAGCTGTGCTGTTACAAGATCATATCAGATGACATTTCTGGATGACATGGGAGCATGCATTCAGTTCAGTAAGATCTGTAAAACTCATAGCTCTTTAAAATGTATCTGGGAAGGAAGTTATTTTAAGTAGGATAAAGGGTACTGGTAACTGCTGCTCTGTAATTAAAAATTATTATAAACAAGACTTCAAATAATTTTTAAAATAGTACTGGGCTCTATTCCAAACACAGGCTCATGTTGCTGCTGAAATAAAGGTAAATGAAAGGGCCATTTTGATCCAGTGTTTCCCATGGCTATTTTGCAAAGGCTTGTGACTGAAAAAAAGTAAAGCATGTTGTTAGGAAGCAGCAGGCAATAAGAACAACCCTTGGGGATTTATGGCCATGAATAGAGATTCTGTCTCCTTTTTTTTTTTCATTTAGTGCTTGGGGAAGTGAAGAATAGTTGGAAATGAATTGCTAAATAAACAACACTGTCAAAATCCAGTGTATTCATTCAATGATCAATTCCTTTTCCAAACTGGAAATATCCATGGTACAAATTTTTTAGGTGATATCTCAAATTAAAAGGATTAATATTTCTCTTAAAATTGCACCATTTACAGCTTGCCAGAATCTTTAAATTATTGTCCTGTCTGGGTTTGTTATTTCTTTACAAGTTCCGTGGCATTCTGATGTTAGCGTATTTTGAATAACAGGTGCAAATGTAAATCTTTCCATCTTTTCCACTAGTAATGAAGGAGGTAAATTCTGCTTTCTAACATGGGCAATCTCATAGAGGTATGATATAGTTCTTTTTTATTTTTCATTTGGTTTACAAGATCCAGGTGTCTATTTGGTATTGGAATACACATTTTCCCTGATCTATGGGAATATTTTATGTATGTTTTCCATTATTCACCAAATGTCGTGCTATAAATGTGCTGTTTTTACAGGATCAAGGTTTTAGATCACACTCCTTGCAGTGTCTGTTGTTTCTTCCTTTTGCCTCTCTTCTGTAAGTGCTAACTCTTAAGGAGTACATGCATGAAAAGAAACTGACTTCCCCATAGTCCATGACCTTTTATGCATAATATAAATTCACATATTATGATTATAGTACAGTTATAGTCATTCAAAAGTACTGCAGAGAGCTATTTGACATTAGTGTATATAGAGTGAGGGCAAAGAGAGTTGAGCTACAAAGAGAACCAACTGTTTTTATTAATGCACAATTTCATAACTAATCATTTTGTTGAAGCATAACATACATCTTGGGAACTGATGTATTTGTGTTAGACGTTTGTAAATCTAACTAAGCATAAACGCTTCACTTCAAAGCATTCCTGTGAGGGAATGATCATATTTTAACAAATTGCTGAAAAAGACTCATCTTTTTGTATGAAAATTATACCTGGGGGAAGAAGTGTATTGCAAAGTATACACCTGAATATTAGTATATACCTCACTTTGATTAGCTAAACAATGTGAAATTAAGTAACCATAGTCTAAAGATGAATACTTTAGGGACTTGGGTTTTGTTATTAACCACCACAAAACTCTTGTTTTGCAAACAACAAAAAAAAAATACCCCAAAATTTAAGCTTTTGCACTAGATATTTAAATTGACAACAGCACCTTCAAGACGAAGATGCATAGTCATGTTTCTGTGCATTATCCAAGCCACACTAAATGATGCATACACATATAGCCCATGGGAGAACAGAAGATAAAGTAATTAGCTTGTAAGTTTTATTGAGTCATCCTGCACTGAAGTTCACAAATTTTACCTACTCGTTTCGGTGACGGATGCACACAGGGTTAGTTAGTATGGCTCATCTGACAGGCGGAAACGTAGTAATCCTCAAATTTACTAGAGCTACTAAGTTGGGCTGTTAAATGTAGTCCATATTATGTAGCAATCTTAGCTTCCAAGCAGGCCTGACAGTCCCACCAATTTCAGTAACCATTTGCTAAAAATACCAATCATCTGCTTTGGAGAATGTGATGGATATGTGGAAATCCAGGCAGAATGTCCACTGTATGCTGAGGGCAAGTCTACTACAGTAGAGGGCTCAGAAGTTTGACTAAAGGTATGTTGGTGAACCCATTTCTGTAATGAGACTGCTGTGGAGGAAGGGTTGGACTTGTACAATTGATTTGTACACTGTGATGTGCCTTGGATTTGCTTTGGAATTCATGACCTTTCAATGGTCTGTAGGAGCACAGGCAAATACGCCTTAAGATAAATAGACTTACAAACTTCTGTTTCAAGGTTCTGAAGATGACCACATATCACAGGACGAGCAACGGATGTCATCTACCTGGACTTGTGCAAAGCTTTTGACACTGTCCCGCACGACATCCTTCTCTCTAAACTAGAGAGGCATGGGTTTGATGGATGGACCACTCGGTGGATAAGGAGTTGGCTGGATGGCCGCACTCAGAGAGTGGTGGTCAACGGCTCAATGTCCAAGTGG